>JABAYD010013706.1:8516-23950 GCA_014822095.1 Diplotaxis tenuifolia
TCCCAGTTCCTGAAAGATGGGAAGTGTTATTAAAGCTAAAAGAGCCCCAGATACAATTCTGATCGATGTAAGAGATCTAATGGAGGTAATGAATCATGTATAAATGCTTATGAATTTGAAAGATTCATTATAGTGCTGATATATACAATCTCTTGTTCATGTTTAGATAATGAGCAATGAGATCAATAAAAATGGTTTAAAGTAGATCATTTGTAATGTTATATTGTTCTTGCATGAATAAAAATTGCAGCTATATTCCAGCTTGGATATTCGAATCTTTGAAAAACCGAACGTTCCAAAAAAAGACAGTGATTCCAACGGTTGTAATAATGTCACCATTCACCAACCACTCCTCTGTTTTTTCTTCCCAGCTTTCTCTCCTACACATCAATACTTCTCCTCTCTTTCTCTCGATCTCTCTTTCTCTGTCTCTCTCCTCCCAAATCTCCCCTTCTCCGGTCCTGAACCGCCGTGAGAAGGAGACAACAACTCCAAGAAAGTTTCCATTTAAATAAAATGACGACGACAACGGTTATGTCCATAGCAGAGAAAGTGCTCGAACGAGTCTACGGAAGTTCCAAATCTAACTTTTCCGTGGCAGGCAATGGCGACGGTGAAAAGACTCAGCGTCATACTCATCACCACGTTCACAAGCATTCCTACGACGACAGCGACGATGATGTTTGTTACAGCGACGAGGATGAGTCCGCGATGGAGCTGGTCCAGCTCGGTGCAGAGAGAACCAAGAACGTTTTGATTCTCATGAGCGACACTGGAGGTGGTCACCGTGCCTCTGCTGAAGCCATTCGTGATGCTTTCAAGATCCAATATGGAGACAAATACAGGGTAAATAAAAAGTGTCTTTACTAATATTGCCGTCTTGAATATAGCCAGCCAGATGAAACATTCGCCTCGGCCGCTAAAGTTTAAGTGACTTATATGTATAAAATATAAATCATTAGGCCATTAACTTGGTTATTGATCATTTAGTCTATAGTTCGTAATTGCTTCAAGCCTTATAAATTCTCAGGACCGGCCCTGTTTGCAGGTACAAAAGTTGATATATGTTTTTTTTTTGGTTTTGATAGATCATTGTGAAAGATGTGTGGAAGGAATACACAGGGTGGCCATTGAATGACATGGAGAGTTCATATAAGTTCATGGTGAAGCATGTTCAGCTATGGAAAGTTGCATTCCACACAACATCTCCCAAATGGGTCCACTCTTGCTATTTAGCAGCCATTGCCGCGTATTACGCCAAGGAAGTAGAGGCGGGTTTAATGGAGTACAAGCCAGAGATTATCATCAGTGTTCATCCTTTGATGCAACACATTCCCTTGTGGGTTCTCAAATGGCAAGAGCTACAAAAGAGAGTCCTCTTTGTTACTGTCATTACTGATCTCAACACTTGTCATCCTACATGGTATATAATAACAATAGGCCAGATTGTATAGTCTCTACATGTAAGAAAATTGATCTTTTATCTTCTTATGGTTTAGGTTTCATCCAGGGGTGAATAGGTGTTATTGCCCGTCTCAAGAAGTGGCGAAAAGAGCGTTGTTCGACGGGCTTGATGAGTCTCAAGTCCGTGTGTTTGGTTTGCCTGTGAGGCCATCTTTTGCAAGAGCATTTTTGGTGAAGGATGATCTAAGAAAGGAGCTTGAGATGGATCAAGATCTTAGAGCGGTTCTACTGATGGGAGGAGGGGAAGGTATGGGTCCTGTGAAAGAAACCGCCAAGGCTCTTGAAGATTCATTGTATGACGTGGAAAACAAGAAACCCATTGGGCAGATGGTTGTTATCTGTGGACGTAACAAGAAACTAGCATCTGCCTTAGAAGCCATTGATTGGAAGATTCCTGTTAAGGTATACGTGATAAACAAGAAACTGCTTAGGTATGTTTTAGAGTCTCATAGGTTTCAACATTATAGGTCCGAGGATTTGAGACTCAAATGGAGAAATGGATGGGAGCTTGTGACTGCATCATCACAAAAGTAAGATGCACATAACATTAATCTAATATTCACCAAAAATGTTCATGAGCTCAGTGACTTAAGGATTCATATTACATGTAGGCTGGACCGGGAACAATAGCTGAATCACTTATTCGATCACTACCTATCATCCTCAACGATTACATTCCTGGACAGGTTGGTTGAGAATGATATTCAAATCTTATTATATAGTTTCTCATATATGTTACACTTGAAACCAAGCAGGAGAAAGGGAATGTACCATACGTAGTGGAGAATGGTGCAGGAGTGTTCACAAGAAGTCCCAAAGAGACAGCAAGAATAGTTGGTGAATGGTTCAGCACAAAAACAGATGAGCTGGAACAAACTTCAGACAATGCAGGTAAGCTAGCTCAGCCTGAGGCAGTCTTTGACATTGTCAAAGACATTGATGAGCTCTCGAAGCAACGAGGTCCTCTTGCCAATGTTGCTTACACTCTTACCTCTTCCTTTGCCAGTTTAGTTTGATGTTTCATGTCTTATGTTAACATGTTGCTATATTTAGTTCCTTGTTTCATGATAATAAAATGAATCACACTTTGAGATAACAAAACTCAGGGAAGAAAAAATTCCAGAATAATATTTTGGTGCACAATCTTTATATTCCTTCTATTTCTAAATATGTAGGTGACTAGTGATTAGCATAGTAAATGTTTCCTTTGAAAATAAAAATATATTAACTCATTTTCTTGCTTTCTACAAATTTCCTGACTTTCTCTAAGTGTTTGATAAAGACTATGGAGATAACTGGTTGGATTTTAGCTTTAATTTATATGTACAACTATTTAAATCAACAATTATGATTTAAGTAGTTTTAAAGATAAAACAAAAAAAAAACTAAAAAGTAGCTGTAGAAACCTTATTTTTCTAAAGCAAAAAAAAAATATTGATGTAATATCGCTGTAGAAATATTTTTTTCTTTTTATACTTTCTCTGAGTCAATTAATTATTTACATGATGTGCGCTGGCAGATTTATATATTTTTTTGTATTGTGTATGAATCTCCACAATTGGAAATATTCATATTCTCTCTCTGGTCATGTATATGCTGTGAAAAATGTGTTGAAATATATAATATGTGTAAGTGTGGCTACAATGCATTGAAAATAATTGCCACTAATTAATGTCCGCGATTCGAAAATAAAACTCCAGAGTTATGTGTGTTTGAGAATATATATATCTATTGTCTCTTTCGAGTATTCTGAATCCATCGTTTCATTGGTTCTTAACTTAACCTAGCTTTTCGGATAGATTCTTTAAAAAAAAACTCTCTCTCTTTAGCCATGAATATAATGGGCTTACCTAGTAGGTATGTTCTAAAATTTTGTATCCTTCTTTTATATTCAATTTGATTTTGAACTAGTGAAAACTTGTTGCAAGTGGTTTGTGACTTTCTAGGCTCTAACCTAGAACATGACTTTCTAGGCTCTAACATGATCATGATGGATCATATTTGCTGTTTTTACAGTGTAAATCCTGGGATGACTATACGACCAAAGAAGAGGAAGACTCATCCATCATCTGGGAGCAAGGTCAGTGCATTGGTAATTACATATATCATGTGGTTTATTTTAATATTTTAATATCATGTGCATTGGTCATGTGGTAATTACATATATCATTGGCTATGTTATTCTAACGTACAAATTTTAATATTCTAAATAAAATATAGGGCTCACAGCTTGAAAAGAACAGCACAACCACTCTTGGAAGTGGTATCTTCAGTCTCAGAGAAGCTGTGAAACTACCTCCTGGTGAAGACATTAACGAGTGGTTGGCTATTAACAGTTAAGACACAGCCATTATAACCCCTAACGTTCTCTACATCCCAACTTAGTTTTAACTTTGTATGTTTGGTTTGCTTCAGCCATAGATTTCTACAATCAAATCAACATTTTGTACGCTAGTATTGAAGAGTTCTGCACACCCACCACTTGCCCCATCATGAATGCTGGATCCTTGTAACTCACTCATTCATCAGTCCAAATCTGAGTTAATCATAAAGCTTTGGTCACGTTTCTTGTTTTCTTGGTTGCAGCTATGAGTATAGATGGGCAGATGGAGTCACTATAAAGAAACCAATAACTGTTTCAGCTCCTGAGTACGTTGAGTATCTCATGAACTGGACTGAAACTCAGATGGATAACGAAGCCATCTTCCCTCAAAAACCTGGTAGGCATGAAGCTACTAAACTCTTAGTGTTAAATGTCTTTCATTAAGTTTAACACTTCTTTCTTCAGGAGTACCATTCCCACCAAACTTTAAGGATTCAGTGAAGATGATTTTAAAGAGGTTGTTTCGTGTTTATGCACACATCTATCACTCTCACTTCAAGAAGATTTTAAGTTTCAAGGAAGAAGCTCATCTCAACATTTGCTTCAAGCATTTTGTTCTCTTCGTATCTGTGAGTAGATAAATCTTCTCAGCAACATATAGTGAAAACTCTATAAATTAATAACGTTTAAATTACACGAAAATTATAACTTTTTAATAATTTATAGAAATTATTAATTTATCAATATACTAACTGAACCGAAAAACTATAAAAATTATATTGATTTATCGAATATTAATTTAAAGAGGTTATACAGTAATTTTTTTTTTGGAGAAAATTGCTAATAGTTTATGTACATACATGCAGGAGTACCAGTTGATCGATAAAGCAGAGTTGGCTCCTCTTAAAGAACTCGTGGAAAAGATTCTGAACCCATAGAAAATAAGTTGATGTTGTAACATAAACATTAAACTATCTTGTGATGTTTTTCAAATTCTCAAATCAATAAATTTTATCAACCTATATATATATAGAAAATGGTGAAACAAAGTCTAGTTTCTTCATTACAAACAAATACATGATTTTGACTAAAACAAAAACACTATCCTCACCTTTGTGGACAGGACAGCATCAACACACACATCTAAGCCTTTCTATGACAACAAAACAAATAAACCCCTGTGAGTTGCCATAACTACAGGGATTGCAAAGAATGAAATAAACTCAGGCCTTTCCACAAATACAAAGGCCAGAGACTGAGCTCCAAATCAAGAAGAATGGAAAAATGATATACACAAAATGCTCACACGATGTATTTAATGAATATGCAGCAAAAAAACAAATCGTATTTGGTTGGGGCTTAAGGACACTTTATGATGCACTGCCTTCTTTACGTGTGAGTAAGAATCCGAAACCTGAGTTTTCACGGATCAGTTGAGGAGGTTCAATGTCATTCACATCCACTTGTTGCATTGACTTTGATATGTCTTCCACCGTGAATGGAATGCTGCGTTTTGATTGGTTTATTTGGTAAGTTGAATAATGATAAGTGTACAAAAGAGTTTGACTACAAATGATTTTCAGGTTTACCTTGAGTCATCATCCAAAAGGAAAGAGCTGCTTACAGCATTGTTCGAGTCCTCTGTCATCATAACCCTCATGTTTGCAATAACCTGTTGTTTTTTTTTTAAAGAACATAGCTACCATCAATATCTATACAAAATAAAACATTAGTTATTTGCAAAAGAAACATACATCTGAAGAAACGCTATGAGTGCCATATTTGTCATCCCAGTACATTGTGCTGATTCTGTATAGCTGTTGTATACTTAGCACCTGAACCAGAACATCAACTTCAATATTAAGCTCATGAAAGAAAAGAAAAAAAGTAAATGGGTTTCACAGAATAGAAGATAGTTAATACCGGACAGAGGTCTCTTGTTACTTCGTCCAAGGTCTTCTTCGGCTTTTGATGAATGACCTGAACACAGAGAGCCACACATAAGCAAACAATGTAACTGAAAGTATAAGAGGAGTGGCAAAGCTTCGGTTAAGATTATACCAGGAAACCAACTGCTTGTCTGATATGCCTCAACTCATCCCAAGCAGATCCAGCATACTGTAATAAGATGAAACAATTTAATCAAATATGAAAATTATTGAAGAAACATTAAGAGGCAAAGCGTGAGAAAACTATGGCTTACTTCATCAGTAGCCTCTACACACCACTGCTCTAATTCAGCCAAGCCTGCTTTAACGTACTCGCCATTGCTGAATGAGCAACATTCACGACGTAGAAGAAGACTGCACAATTTCATTACAGAGAAAATCTTTTTTTTTGTCAATCTGGTTTGAGAGAAAATAAAAGGGGAGAGATGCCAAGTGAAACATGCCTGTTGAAAAGCTGAACATTGATGAAGGAGAATATTTGTGTAAATACTTTGCGTACTACGAAAGGTGGAGCCTGTATCATTGTAAACATAAAATATAAACAAGTAAGTTTTTAGGATTTTCCTTATACTTTGCTTATGGAAGTTCAGAGACTCACGTTGTTTGCTTTCATTAGATTCAAGTAACTGTTTAAGCTCTTCCTAATACTTTGCCAATGGGCAATCAGAGCTTGTTGAGCAACAGCATTTGCTTGTGCTCTCCCTTTCACCAAACTTGTCCTTGATGTCCTTGGTGCCTGTATCATGTTCAAACATCCACTTACACTTAATCAATTATCAGATGAAAGCTAAAAGCTAAAAAGGGATCAGCATATCAACTTCCACAATGAAATTACCTGTATACATAACCCAAGAAGAGGAGAGATCTCTTTCTTCAAATTATCTCTAATCATTCCATATATCTTCTCAAGGAATGCAGTAAGCTGCTGCTTGAAAAGTAGTGCCGGGTACTTTGCTTCGACTTGCCTCAAGTTGTCAAGCTTGGTGAGCCCTTGTCTATTCAGAAAAGAGTGTCCAGCACTTTGAGGAGATGCCCTCATTCCCTATTTTAGAATGTTAATAAATCAGTTAAAAGAAAATTCGAAAAAAAACAAAAACAGATCTTAAGCTTCTTCTTACTTGTGACATCCTTCCAAATAGGGAAGCTGATGTTGTTCTTCGTCTCTGTGGTGTTAAACTAGCTGCACCAGTTGCTTTGAGTGTGCGTTGCAAAAGCAATAATAGCGTGGCTGAGTTAGATAACCAATACGCCAAAACCTCGTTATTATCTGGTACCTGTAATGGAAGAAGACAACATTTTTTTCCATATAGTCAGAAAATAATCAAACACTATGGAGTGCAGAAAAGCTAAGGAAGAATCAACTTACTTCAATGGCTGAAGCTATTGTTTGAATGATACGGTCAAAGACGCTAGTTCTTTCGACTTCAAATGATCTCCAGTGAAGAAGACATTTGTATATGACACACGCAGCAACAGGCTTGCCCCCAGCATAACCTAGGTTTTGTGAGATACACTTGACTAGTAGATCTTGGTTTTCCTGAATAAAACAAAGATTATAACATATATTAAGAGATGGGACCGTTACAATTAGTATAAGAAATCATTGTATATGATACATGTAGAGTAGTTACCTGCTGCTTTTCATTTAGATATTTCTGTGGTTTCTCCTCAGACTCTGGTTCCCTTACAGCAAGAGCCATGTCCTGTGACATTCATAGACCGCTAAGCAATTAAAGAAACAGGAAAGTATCTGTTTAATAGAAAAATAAATCATTTTCTTCTTACAGGTGTAGTCTTTGTTTCTCCATTAAGAAGACTTCCATTCTCTGGGGTTCTCTGAACATGGACAAGAGAATATTACATGAACAAACAGGCCTTCTTATATTAATATGTAAAGAAGAAAAATAATTCATTGGCACCGGTAAAAGCATTGTTCTTGATCGCATGGGCGTAGTTCTGCTGGTTGGAGATATAGCAAGTGCCTGTTGACGAAGAACTTGGATCTCTGACTCTGAATTGGAAAGCTTCTCTTCTAGTCTGAAAGTAGAAGTAAACTCAATATGTAAGAAAGGTCCAGAACAGAAGAAACACACTGAGCAATTAGAATATGTCCTCTCTCAATATAATCCTTCATCAAAATATTTTTACGAACCTTTGAACTGATTCATGAAGCTGGTCTGCTTTTCTAGTAGCATTTTCAAGCTCTGTGGCCAGCTCTGAGTTTCTAGCCTCTGCCTCTGAGAAAGCTTTTCTCAAGTTTTCTGCAGCTTGTCTTTCAGACTGAAGCGAAGCCTATAACAAAAAATATATGATTTAGGCTTAACTTTAGTAGTGAACATTGAAGGATGATATAGTAAAGTTAATAACACATACCTTTAGAGCCTCCACCTCTGATGTTAATGAATTGATTTTCTCAGTATCCTCAACCAAAACCGGAGTCTCCTTAATGACTGGAGGTGCTTCTTCAATAGCTTTCCTTGCTGCCTCTCGTTCCCTAATCACAGCAGCCTTTGCTTCCTCAACTTGCAACCGCATTGCTTGCAGAGCCTCCTGTTGTTTTGCATGTTCTTGGGCTTTTGCTTCTTCCAGCTCAGTCTATATGCCCATGGAATTTATCATTAACAGTGTATAACTGAAGGATGATATCACGCCACAATGTATGGGAAATGAAAGCTTACTCTCTGTCGCTTTTCTAGTTGTAACCGCCATGTTAATTCTTCAACACGCTTCTCAAGTTTGTCCTTGGCCTCTCTAAGGGCTCCTGTGTCTCGTGCAGCCTAGTTCAATTAAATTTTAAAGATAAGAATCTGATAAGATACGTTTCAATACAAAAAGAGAAAAAAAGAGACTGAACCATTTTGAGTGTTCTTAATTCTTTTCGTGCAACTCTGCTCCTCCAGCCACATTGTGTCGAAAGAGCAGCTTTCTGGAGTTTCTTGTAGTAAGAATGTGCCAGATGACTACGAAGACGAGCCTATAAATTAAAAGGAGAAACCATCAGATTGATGATGCAGGAGATAACACAAAGTAGCTTCTTATTAATGAATGACCTGAATAATAGTAGCAGCCTTCATTTGCTTTCTGAGTCTAAACTCATTGCGAGCAACCATTCCCCTAAGTGCTGTTTGAACTGCTATCGCTGAATGTCTAATTCTTAAATAAGATTCTCTGGCAATATGTCTTCTGAAAGTCTTCTGAATCTGCACTGCTGCTGCTTGGCGTCGCATTTCCTCATAAAGGTTGCATGCCAATTTTCCTTACATTCAAAATAAAAGATTTCAGAAACGGACCACAACAGGCCATGGACACTAACTATATTTCACATTTGCTACGGAATACAAAGAAAAAAGACCACAACAAGCACTAATGTCACGTCTACACAGAGAAGCAAGAGAAGGTACAGCAGTAACAACAAAGAGAAGAGAAATTTTATTTTTGCAATAAATTAGGGAAGAAGATACCTCGGCAACTGGCCTGCAATACGATAGCAGCACCACGTAAAGCACGGAACTCTTTACGAGCAATGTAAGTACGGCTTTGCCTTTGGATTCTCCGAGCCGCATTTCCAAGAACCTCGGCTCTTCTTGCATCCAACTCAGCCATCTGCCCAGCTCTAAGGAATACTTTTGTTTTCCCTAACTGCAAGTGCAGCAGCATGTTGGATAAATTGGTCATAGCCTCCTAAACCACCATATAAAGGAACCATTACATAATGATGCAATTTACCAATGACTTACTTCATAACCCTTCAAGCCTATCTTATCCAGTAGCATTCTGCATGCAACTTTGTCGTCATAACTGCACACAAATAGGAACCATTAGATCAACGAGAAAGACTGCAAGAAACAAAATTATATCAGCTACAAAACTTACTTTCCCTCCAGAACATCCGGAGCAAGAACACCAAAACGATTGAGAAATTCGTAAAATGTCCGCTTTGTTGGATAACCAGCACAACTGATTCTAATAGCTTCCAGAACACCCTTTAGCAAATTAAGACAAATTTGTGTTCAGTAACCAAAAAGTTAGGATGAAGTTCCTCAATTTATGGAAGGTTCCAACTGTACTTACACCACACCGTAATTGTTGAATTACGTTCAGATTCTCGAAAATGGCAGGCTTAAGTACATTATTTGGCTTCACACATCTGATGTAGTGAGGTTCAGTTGAATTGAGTGTCTCCATCAATGACTGAAGTTGAAGCTGGAATTTGGGATAGAATGTTTCTTGTTAAAAACAATTTAAACAACTCTAATAATTTGAGCTAGAGTCGTCACTACATAATGTAATAAAGACTCATCTCCAACATGGGTTAAAAAAGTACTAATGTCTGTATCTACTATACACAAACCATTCATGATCTTTAAGAGAAACATCCTAGTTCCTTAAATATCTACTGAACTGAAGAATATACCATAACAAAGCTTTCAAGAAGAGCAGAGAGGAAACATGTTCCAGAGAGGGAAAACTAACTAGCAATTAACATACTGTACCTTAAAGCGTGACCCAATGGAAGAAAATTTGGTTTTACTTGATGATTCTTCCGCTAGGCGAGGAAATAAACCAGCTATGAAAGTATCACTGGAAGCGATCAAAAGATCCTGATGTTCTGCCACCACGTAATCTTTGTTCTTGTCGAGGAACAAGTCAGCCTGATAGGTTACCTGTTTAAGTAGGAAAAAGAGAGTATGTTATAAAGAAATAATATCTAACACTTGTCATACGCATGTGAAAAGATGTATATTACCTCTCCAGCATAATGTGATATTGCAAAGCTGGTCCGAGATAGCTTTGGTTTCGTAAACCGCTTACTGTTTTTGAACGTTTGATACAGCTTCTGAGCAAATGTTTCATGTGTTGACTTCGGAAACATACTGCAAAAAGAATGGAACATCCATTATACACTTGATACAAGACAAGCTGAAACAGATTCATCTAAAGAGTCTAGCAATCTACCATGCTTCATCTAGAAGTGCAATGACTCCTCCAGGTTTCTGTACAAGCAAGTCAGATACATAAGTGTCGAGAAGGAAGAATTAGTTGTAAATGATCACACACAAAAAAATCATTATTAAGTTAAAGACCTTCTCAATGAGTTCCAACACATCCTTGTTATCAACGAATTCTATGTAACTCCAGTTGATTTCTTCTTTGGTATAATCTTCTTGTTCCATTTTGAAGACGTGCTGTAAAGAAAGTAATTAGTTGCTACGTCAAAACTAAGGAAGGGAAAAAAGATATTCGGAAGCTAACGGGTAAAGTTCAGAACAGACCTGGTTGAAATGTTGTTGCAGCTTTTCATTGGTAAAATTGATGCAAAACTGCTCAAAGCTAAAAAAAAAAATAACATGAAACTCAATACAGCCTTTTAACATCTTCCTTCACAGAAGAAGAAATTATTCTGCAAGCTACAAAAACGTACCTGTTGGTCTTAAAGCTTTCGAACCCATAGATATCAAGAACACCAATTATTGTCTTAGAGTTTGGATCTTGCCCGATTGAATTGTTAATTTTATCAACAAGCCTAAACAAACAGGATATGGATTTTAAGAAGTTTAGAAATTTTATCAACCGGCCTAAAGAAACAGGAAAGTTTCTTTGCATTACCAATCAAACAAACGTGAATAGATAGTTTTTGCTAATGCATCCCTGCTGCCCGTGGCTGAATCAGGATCAAGTGTTTTTATAATAACCTCTTCTGGTGTAATCATTGCACGTTTAATCAATGCATCTTCCAAACTCTTTGCATCACACCTTTTGAAAGAAGTGATTCAAAGATGTAAGTAAAAAAGAAACAAAATAAAAATCAAGATTAAACAAGTAAGCAACAGATACCTAAGAAGTTCAGCAGTCGCATCCAGATGAAATCTTGATTTGTCATCCTTCAAAACTGAGGAGTCAATCTCTTTTCCTTTTGCGAATTCCACATTACCTAGATGCAGGATTGCAGCAACAACTCTAAAGATCGCATCCTAATACCAATTATAAAAATAATCAGTACGATGCTCTATCAGCAAAATCATCTCCTGCTGGAAGTGGAAGACTGACCTGTTCCTCTTCACTGATGCCAACAATATCCATAGCTCGCCGTGTAGCAAGATACTCCTCGGTGTCATCCACTCCATCCAGTTTATAGCACTTCGATTGATTTAGGTAGTGGAATGACTTAGGATCTCCCAACTTAAACTTTTCTCTTTCCTACAGAATGGGGAAAACAAATGAAATCCTTAAAGTAGTAAGGTCTAGTGGTAACATTGTGCAGCACGGTACCTCAGGTGGGGCAGCACATAGAAGGTAAAAGCAATGGTAGTTTCTTTCTGGATCTGATATTTGACACACTCGAGACCTTTCCAACAGATATGTACGGACAGCTGCTCCAGATATTCTCCCACTTCTGTCAAACTGAAGCTCCACAAACTTTCCAAATCGACTGCAAGTTTGATTTTAAGACACAGTTGCAATGAGGTTGGTTAACTACTTTGAAGCTTTTCTAAAAAGAAGTCATTATATACCTGGAGTTGTTATTCCTGAGAGTTTTGGCGTTTCCAAATGCTTCAAGAACTGGATTTGACTATACACCACCAACAAAACCAATATAGTTAATGAAAAGCCTCTCTGTAGAAGTAGCTAACATAGATGTGTGAGGCCTCACCTCCAGAACTTGCTGTTCCACTGTCCTTCCTTCAACGCCGGATCGACCACCAAGGTAAGCAAGGTAGCGCATAAGCATCTTTGTGGTCTCAGTTTTACCAGCTCCACTTTCTCCACTAACCAGAATTGAGTTGCTCTTGCCCTCATTGATCATGGCTCTACCCAGAGAAACAATATAAAAACATGAGAAAATGCACAAATAAAGAGTGATAAAGAGAACTTCCTAATTTACCTGTAAGCAACCTCTGCGATTGCAAACACATGGGGACTTAATTCACCAAAACCTGCTCCTTTATACTGCTCCATCATATGAGTATCATAGAGATGTGGTAACCTTTGAAACGGATTTACAGCAATCAAGATGTTTCCAGTATAAGTCTGCAAAGCCAATTTACTTAGGTTAGGACAGTGTAGTGCCTAGAAATTATATATGTGTGAATACATTAGTAACTCAGCTGCATAACAACTTACATAAATTTCATTGAGTTCATATCTCATGGCCAAGTTATTCAAAACACCAGGTTCATGGAGATATGAGAGCTTTGTCATGTCATCAACACCCCCAGGGAGCGCCTCCATATCCTTTGGGAATACGTTTGCGATTTTGGCCACAGCCTGAAAATTAAAAAATCCATTGATTGATTAATACAAAATCCATATATAATTACATTATATGGAAGGAGGATAGAGACAACTTACGGTCTTGCCGTTAGTGGTCTGTACATGAACTTCTTGGCCATTGATTTTGACAACTTCTCCATCAACCCATGCCAAGTCTGGATCTTCAATCCAAACATGAGAACCAACTATTATATTGACTGGGGCAACCTACAAGACATATCAAGATTGAATGTGTGAGGTACAGAGATAGCAGTAACTTCACAGAAGCTGTTGTTCTAATCCGAAATTGAGGGAAACTATACACTTCAATCATAAAACACTTGAAAGAAAGAAAGCATTTCTAGATTTTGAATACGCATATATGGTAGACGACAGTAAGAAACATTCTCAAGTATAGAACAACTTATACAAGAAAACGAAATAAGTAGCACTTGAAGGAAGTATTTTATGAGATTTGAACAAATTTAGATATGATGAACCCACCACCATAGTCTATCAGATTTCATACAAGAAGAGCAGAGTGGTACAAGAAGTTAGAGTCTAAGTCCACTGTTCAAAGAATAGAAAGTGGCATATAAATCTGGTGAGCTTCTAATGAATCTAGCACATCAAGCAATCACATGTTCAACCTTGTAAAGGAAGATTGTTTTATTACATAAAACGGTCGAACCTAAAGAAGTTTCCTGATCATATATATACATAAAGACACTACATGCTATTCTAGGCATGAAGCCATGATGATTATTGAGTACCATGGCTACTCTTCTTCCTCCAATCGGATAAAGATCCTATCTTTGTTGCCACTAGTTCATCCAATACAGATCCGAGTTTGCAGACTCAGATCGGTTGGTGGTCTCAAAGGTTTTATACCGAGTCAGCAGCACAGCCGCCACGGGAAATCGAGGAGATCGGATTTGACTATAAGAATCTAACAGATAAACCAAATATTCTGTTGAAGTTGAATCGGAATGTTTTCTTTCTCTCTCTCTTTCTAGAAAGCTGAGGACTTGGGGGCTTTTTTTTTTTTTTTGTGAGAATGGAGGATTGGTCACAAGTGGGGTCCACTGGGAGTTAGGGACGGTGTGCTGGATCGAGTTGGACAATTCGTGGTCAGCCACCCGAAGAATCTGTAATAAGCAGACAACAACAAACAACGAATGAGATTGTTCGGTAAAAAATGAAGAGAAAATAGTTTTTTTTTTTTAAGCCAAATAGCTTTGCACAGTGTCTCTTTAGGTTAATTTGATTCATTTATTGTCTCATTAGGCTAAATATATTCTAAATGGCAATCTTACCCTAATTATATAGTTTTAGTAATTAATTCGTAATTAGGTTAATTATAATTATAAAAAATTGAAATTTATTTTTAATAAATAACCCCAACCTTCGTGCTCCAAGCCCCGATTCGGCGGCTTCTCGATCAAAATGTCTCATTCTTCCTCTGGATCTTAGGGGAGTGATGGTGTCGAATGTACGGACATTCTCTCCGGCGGTGATTGATTATGGATCGCATTCAAAGTACCTTGAAGCTGAGAGGAGTAGCGGCAAGAGTAGTAATGGTAGAGGGAGAGGTGATAGGTGGAGTAGTGAGAGAACGACGTCGGATTATGGAGGGAAGAAGAGCAAGGATGAGGGTGACGTGGCGGAGGAGCTTAAGAAAGCGAGCTTCTTCTTGAATGGTATTTGGTAACTTTGTCATGGAAGCTTTATTAGTCTTCTTGAATTAGCTATGGCTTATGTATATATGCGTTAAACTATTGATCTGCATTTTGAGATTATGTTTCGAACTCGAAGTTTCTTGATTTGAATCAGTTTAATATGTTATCACTTAGCTATGAGCTTGAATGTATGATATCTAGAAACTTACCTGGAAGCAATTGATCAGGCACTATAACTAAGATGTTTACGAGGAGTTATGAGTCATGTTTAGTTAACTCTTTATGGTGGTGGATGAGAAGACCTCTCCTTTCAATTCACAAGACATGTAATTTTATGATGATTTTATGAATGTTTTGGTCATGACTGCATGTAAGTTGGTTCAACAAAAAATGGGAATTGCATCAAGCATGTATGATTTGCTGCTTAAAATCTGAAAGACTGCAAGATGGTCCAAGGTTCTTTGCATGTTTGAACAGTTTGAAGGACAATCATACCCTCTGTGACAAAGGGAATTTTCAGAGAAGGAGATGAGCTAATTCAATCCTCACATACCAATCATATATTCTGTAGAATCAAGCATTTGGTTATAAGGCACAAAAGAAGTTACTGGAATCATCATGTTCAACACTTTACACTGACTTATTTCTTCATTCCAGCCAACAAAAAAAAGAGATGTCCTTAGTGGATTGTACAAGTACTAAAGATCTCAACCGTTCAAGTCCATAAGAGGCTGTTGGTGGTACTCATCATTGTCCTGCACCAAATCC
>JABAYD010013728.1:0-14527 GCA_014822095.1 Diplotaxis tenuifolia
TAATGATAACTGCGAGTGACCTTCTTGACAACCATCATATAAAGGATTTTTCGCGCCTTCTAACAAGTCGTAGAATTTCTTAGAATGGTTGCATTCTGGATCTACAACATTTTGATAACCATCACCATGCTGATAGTTATCAAAACTCATATTATCACGAAATGCATCATTCACCATTTCCACATATCTATCTTCTACTACATTACCAACTTCTTCACTACCACTAACATGCGTCTGATCAACGTAACTGGTTCCTAATTCCATGTCAAGTTCTTCTCCATGTTTATACCACACATAATAGTCGAGCATAAATCCTCTACTATATATATGTTTCAAAATTCGTTCCAAACACTGCAAGGGCAAAAGAACTTACCCTGATTACTCTGTGTTAGAGGCTGATTATTTGCAAATGTCATGAATTGCTCTACTCCCGTAATGAATTCTTCCGAGAAGTTTCCAATTTCTTCATTGATCCTCTTGTACATCCAATCACGATAATTAGTGTAGTTGTAATTGTCTCCCATTATATGATCGAACGTTTTTTAAGGAGTTTTTTAATGACAAACGTTTTTTTTTTCTTTTTCTTTTGTTCTTGCGTACTACTGAAAAATGTGTCGGGAAGGAGTACATTTAATGAAAATTTGTCGACTATTTGCCGACTACTTTCCGACTGATTAGAATAGTATTTCAAAGTTGTTACACCTGCTCACGCATCCCCATCAACGCCATTCACGTGTTTTGTACTTGTTTTTACCGACTGAAATACGACCATCCCAAACAGTCTCTAATTTAGCGATTGATAAACGACGGATTATTACCGACTTCGGTATAGTCGCAAATCAGTCGGTATTTTTCGACTACCGTACTTACTATATTATTCAGTCGGTATTTACCGACTGAGTTGCGATTACTGCTTTTAGTCGCTCATGAGGCACTTTTCAGTCGTTAGTCAGTCGGTAATGTACGACTATTTTCTGACTATTCTTTGTAGTCGGTATTTAGCGACTGATTACCGACTACACAATTTTAGACGAACTATAGTCGCTGATCCGTCGGTAAATTTAGCGACTGAATATTCAGTCGGTAAATTCGGTCGGTATAAACGTGTTTTCTTGTAGTGCTAGAGGGTGTGAGCTACTCATTGCCGTTTGATTTATTTCTTGAGAGTTATTAATCCTCTTCTAATCGGGAAACCCACATGTTCAGAGTTTGTAGTAATATTACTATCTAAAATAAAATGAGCAGGGAATGAAAACGATTATGAGTGAATGTTTGTGATCAATATGTTTAAATACACATGAGCGGAGTACATACTCTGAGTTTCATTAGTAACGGTCTCCGGATGTACATCGGGCAGAAAACGATTCATAGATGATGCATGCCTTGTCCTATTGATCGGAATGTTAGGAGTATCGTCCAGACTGGTAAAATTCTTTTTTCCGTAAAACGCCGAGCCTTTGTGTTCGGGCATCTCGTTGATGTGCTTCATTGGAATTTGATATGTCAGCCAGAAGATTCGTGTTCTGGACTGCTTGTTGTGTGTTTACAATGACTGTTGTTGTTGTCAAAAGAACGTATTAGAATAATTGATTTTTTTGGGTAATACACTGAGCCATATGACACTATTATCAGATTATTACATAGAAATATGATCAGATAATCAGCCAACCACAAAAATTCTGATACATTGCTTATTTCTTTTTGGTGGGCGGTGGTCGGGGGCATTTTCTTTTCCAGTATTACGTTTCTACCTTTTCATGGTTGAATACTAATATTCCACCAAGATTATCACGGAAATGGATTTTGAGAAACCAATGCTAAAATTGCTAATGAAACTTCGAACTATATAATTTCTGACGTATGGTAATCATATATTTTATTTCCATCATCGTACTAAGGCGACGAATCAAGGCTCTTTTTATGGTAAGTAGATTGTAATTATTAAAATTCAAAACATCATATTTATTCGTACTAAGTCGAGGAATCAAGCCTCTTTTTTTATGGTAAGTAGATTGTAATTATTAATTAAGAAAATATATAACAGTTTAGGAAGCAAGGATATCATATATAGTATGTTGGAGGTGAGAGTTCGTCTAGACTCTGATTAACGGATTATGTTCTTCACCCAATGGCAAACAGAGAATATATTCCCTATATATTAAAAGAGAAGAATTGTAATAAATGCGTTGACACGTGTCAGTTTCACAATAATTTAGCATTTAAAGTATTCACACACTAATTTTTTAATTCATAATGTAATATGTTTAAAAACTAATTTTTAATTAATCTATTTTAATTTATACATTTGTAACTTATGTATTAGAGCATCTCCAATGTAAAACTCCATATTTTTCTCCAAAATGGAGTGAAATTGATTATGGAGTAAAAATGGTCTAACCCCACTCAATTTTTAACTTCATAATGGAGTAATGAACAAACAAAAATAGATTACTCCATTTAGGGAATAAATTTCATTATGGAGTGGGAAATAAAGTGGAGTTGGAGAATTTTTCACTCCATAATCACTTTTACTCTATTTTGGAGTATAAAATGGAGTTGGAATGGAGATGCCCTTAGTGAGTTGAAGTTATTTCCGTGTAACTACCAAAATATTATTGTTGGAAAAAGTACAAAACCATTAAAATTTGCACTAACTAAAATGTTGAGATGAGAATAATTTTTAAATTTGAAAGTTTCGTACTTTTCTGAACTTAGCTATAGTTGAAGCTTGTGTATACCGAAGCAACAAATAACTGTGATTGATTCTGAATTAAAAAAAAAAAACTAAGGTGAAAAAAACGCACACAAAATTGAATGTTTGTTTTACCAAATATTACTTTTCTTTACACGATTTTCATAAGACCAAAAATTTAGAACAAAATCAAAATTGTTAGAAAAAAACAGAGATTGGAACAATTAAAAAAAAAAAGAAAATTCATGAAATCCATTGAAAACACACAATTCAGGTTCCAAATCAAGAGATCACATTATTTTTGATGCTACCATAACTCTTTTCACTCGATTGTATCGTGTTTTTATTATATTTACTAAATAATATTATAAGAAAATACAAGTTATTAGTTATAGACTACGTCAATTGTGAAACATGTCTGACAATATTGACACCATAGCCAATATTTTTTATTGATATTTTTAAAGTATAGTGCAATAATTATATATGTAAAATAAGTCCGAAATATTTGTTTTACACTTATTTTATTTTATTTTTGATATTAGTAGAGGAAAGTAAGTTAAGGTAAATATTTATATATTCAGAAAACTCAACAAAACTTGTTTGAATAATAATAATAAACACAAACTAAATCTGATTAAATACTTAGATGAATCTAAAAATTTAGTATCTGGATAACCAGGCCTGAATCCGACCCAAAATATCTACATCACAATTATATATTTAAATACTTTAATTATTTCTAATTTTATATCTATAGATATACAAAATATGAATTATCAAAAAGTCACAAGTAAATATCTAAAAATATCAAAAATTATTTAAAATACTGAAAAATACCTATTTGTTTCTCATCCTAATAATTAATTTGAATATTTTAATGTAAATTTGAGTATTTGGTCTTACAATGCTCACTTTTTATGTTTTATATTGTTTTATTTTGGGGATTTAAGTATATATTTGGATTTTAAAAAAAAACATAATTAAAATGAGTATCCGAACTCGAACTCGAATGGAACCTGCTACGATCCGACTAAATCCAAACCAAATTCAAACCAAAATTTATAAATATTCAAATAGATTTAAAGTTCTTATTCTAAAAATTTGATATCCGAAAAAATCATCTAAATCCGAACTGATATATTAATATATATACTTAATAAAATAAATTCAACAAAATCTCTTAATACAATATAAAATTAATAATCTAATTACCTATTTCACTCCGCGCATGAGCGCGGATTACTACCTCTTTAATAAAGTATGAAAGAAGGTTCTAATTATAAAAAAAAACAAAACAGAGGATAATCCCCTATATATTAAAAGAGAAGCATTGTAATAAATATGTTGACACGTGTCAGTCTTACAATGATTTAACAATTAATGCGTTCACACACTAATTTTCTTAATTCATAATTTATTATGTTTAAACACTAATTTTTTAATTAATTTATTTTTAATTCATACATTTGCTACTTATGTATTAGTGAATTGAAATTATTTTCGTGTAACTACGAAAATATCATTGTTCAAAAGAGTACAAAATCATTAAAATCCGTATCAATTGAAATGTTGAGATGAGAATATTATTAAAATTGAAAGTTTCGTACTTTTCCGAACTCGGCTATTAAGCAACAAATAATTTTGATTGATTATGAATTAAAAAAACTAAGGTGGAAAACAACACACAAAATTGAATTTTTATTTTATCAAATATTATTTTTTACAGATTTTTCATAGAAGACCAAGAATTTTAAAACAAAATCAAAATTCTTAGAAAAATCAGAGATTAGAACAATTTTAAAAAGAAAGAAAAATTTACTAAATCAATTGAAAAACACAGTTTGGGTTCCAAGTAAAAATATCAAATTTTTTGATGATACCATAATTTTCTTTCACTCGATTGTATCATGTTTTTATTATATTTACTAAAATAATATTATAAAAAAATATAAATTATTAGTTATAGACTACATCATTTTTGATACATTTCTAACAATATTGACATCATGCTCAATAGTTTTCATTGATATTTTTAGAGTTTAGTCCAATAATTATATATGTAAAATAAGCCCAAAATATATTTTTTACACTTATTTTATTTTTCATGATATTAATAGAAGAAATTAAGTTCAAGTAAATTATATATCCAGAAAATACCGAACTTGATTTAAAAGTAATACTACACGCAAAATAAAACTGATTAAATACTTAGATGGATATAAAATTTTAATATTCGGATAATGAAACCTGAATCCGATCCAAATTGAAATGTTTTGGATACCCAAAATATCTACATCACAATTATATATTTAAATAAATTAATTATTTCTTTTTTAATTTTATGTCTTATATTCAAAATATGAATTATCAAATAGTGACAAGTAAATATATAACAATGTAATTAGCTATTTCACTCCACGCATGAGCGTGGTTTACTACCTAGTAAATAGTTAAGTAACAAAATCCTATGTACAATATAACCATCTAAACACAATTTTTTGATCAAATCTATTTGTGACTAAACCAGCAAACATGCATACAATAAATATATTATAGATTTTCCTATATATATATATATATATATATATATATATATATTCTCAAAATAATAGGCCTCTCAATATACAAATATATTCTTATTTATATTTACGTACAAAATGATAGGCGTGTCGATTTAGATGAGTAAGAGTTAATTAATTGTACCTGCGTTTTACTTGGTGGACTAGGTGATGACCCGCGCCCTCATTCGAAGTATTTCGTGTTCTCATTCGAAGTATATAATAAATTTACAAATTAAATATTAAATATCTGAAACGTGTTTACTATGATGTGCATATTTATATAATGTAAGCATATTTGAATATGTAATGAATAAGTATTTTTGTTTAATTGGATGTGTGCCTTAAAGTCTATTACATTAAAAAAAATAGGATAAAACAAATAATTATTGGAATTTATTCTGAATTAGAAAAAAACAAATCATAGATAAAATAATTATGAAATTCAACATATAATTAGGATAATAATTATTAAAGCAACAGAGGTCATAAAACACCATAACACCAGGAATAAAAATTTCTTCAGAAATCTTGATCTGTAATGCTATTGAGAAAAATAATATTAATTAGTTCATGTAGAAGTTTTCTCTTATTTATGTTTGTACATATTTAAATGATATACCTCTTTCTTAGATCATTGATTTCTGGAACGTTGGGTTCAAAAATTATTTTTGAAAACCCATCAATATTAGAGATGTTCTTCAATTTTCTTTCTCATGAGCCAAATAGCATAATATGAATAATGTCATATAATATTTAACTCACTCTTTATATAAAATTAGGACAATAAATTATCTGCTCCCCAATTAATTTTCCAGAATTGTAACACACATAGTGTAACATTTGCATCAATAGAATTCCATATGGTTTGGAAAACATGAGCAAGTGCCCGATTAGCAACACATTTAATGGCAACATTACTGCAATAAGTGCAGTTGATGCCACTCATTTTCACTTTATTCTTTTACAATGGTTTCGGCTGTGATGGTGATACATGATTAGGTTAGGGGCGTATATATAGTTAATATGTGTGTGGTTTAGGTTAAAAATTTCGATTAGATTTCTAAATTAGGTAAATCATAACATATAATATTTAAATTTCTAAATTTGCGATAACCAAATATTGCAAAATCGTAGCATTGTATTAAATTATTATAAGGTACCGAATCAACATTCTTTATATACGACTCCATAATTTCTGATCTGAGTGAAATAATTATGGAAAAAATAATCAATTTGGATTATTTAGTGTAAAAAAATAAACCATTTGCCTAATCAGATTAGGGCAAGTAATCAATTTTCATTATTTAGTGTACAAAATATACCATTTGTCTAATCACGATTAGGGGAAAATAATAATTGCAAGTATGCATGATATATATATATGGAAAATTATTTATAACATTTATGTTGACATAATTTGAAATCAATAATTGCAATCACGGAATCTATATAAAGAAAAATATTTATGAAATTTATGTTGACATAATTTTGATATCAATAACTGCAATCACGAAATCTATATATGGAAAAATATTTACGGCATTTATGTTGACATTATTCGAAATCAATAATTGCAATGTTTCACGGAAACTTAATATGAAAAACACCTAGCTATGCGATTTGTATATTCCGTGCTACATATTGTAACATAAAATTTGAATAAAGAAAACCAAACTTAATCGAAAGAGATACAATATAAAACAATTTTGTATATTTTTGTATACTATTTCACGGGTCTTAAATTTTTAATATGAGATTTGTATAATATATGTTGGTCAAACCTAGCTATAGGACTAATTACATGAAAATACCTATGTGACTAAATTTTGAATAGAAGATTTTTGAACGTCATACATACCGGACCAATGGTATGATTGAATCATACAAACAAATATTCAATACATATATATCAAAACAACATCGACATATAATTAATCGAATAGCTAGGTTTGACCAAAATATAGTATACAAATCGCATATTAAAATTTAATGTTAAAATATGTACCATTGGATATAGTATACAAATCGTTCATATAGTATACATATATATCAAAACAATATGCTTGACGATAATAGGAATATTTATTCAACAACATTCGACAACAAACCGCACAAAAAAACAGAGAGAAGAAGATGAAGTTTATTATACAAATAGAGCATAAGTATATATCATAAGTTTATTGGATTCATTGATAAGTTAAATGCCAATAGCATGATATGTAAATAGTCTAGCAAAAAAAGGGTTATTAAAAAAGTAGGTTGAGGTGCATTGTAGAGCTGCCACGTAGGAAATGTCATGCTTGTAATAAACACATGAACTAAAGGTTTGTTTTATAATGTGCTTCTTAAATAATAAGAAAGGGATATAGCTACTTAAGATGTCATTGGAAAGTTCAATAATAAAAGAGGCTTCTATTAAGATTTAAACAACAACATGACAAATGTTGAATACCAAATAAAGATAAAAATCGAAAACCAAATAAGAAACGTAGAAAACAGAAGGACTAATAGGTTAAAGCTTAATAAAGTAATGCAAAAATGAAATCCTCTTGGTACATAGTCTTCATATAGGGAACCACCCTAGCCACTTTTTCATGCTTATCCTTATTGATTCGAGTAGTGATAACGGTTTCACTAACGTAGCTTTGATCAAACTCTTCCTCCAAATTCACAATAGATCCTTCATGACGTTTAGATGTGGTTAGATCATTTGGATCACCCTGCTGCGACAATCCATCTTCTACTAACATTAAGGACCCCTGATATAAAAAGCATATAGGCCATGTTCGTTTGTACATCTCAAAGGTGCATCCAACTGATCCACCTAGATGCCTTATCTAGATAGTCCACTTGGGTGTTGTTCGGTTGTACATTTGGAAGGTCATCAAGATGAAGCATCTGGGTGTAGCTGCGTTTGTTCACTTTTTTTTTACTTGCATCTGCATCCAGCTATATTTGATGACAAAATGACTAAAATAGGTATGTTTTTAATATAACTAATATCTTACTCTTAAATTCATGTTTATTATTTATATATCCATCTTTATTAATTTTAATATCTCATCTAAATTATAGTTACAACAAAATAATATTTTAACATTCAAAATATTTTTTAAAGGCTATGTTTTTTTATGTTACTTGTTGAACATCTTGTTTTTAGTTTTTGTTCGTATATATGAAAGTATTGTACCAAAGTGAGCATACAATATAAATCACACTATTTAAATCTAGAGTAAGAAGCTTCATTTTTCAAAAGTTCTGTTGCTTTGGTTTCAATTCAAAATGAATATATAGTGTGTAATTGATAATATATGTTACAAAAGCAAACACGCAAAGAGTTATATTCTAATGCCAACAAGAATATATCTCTTTCTAAAACTAAAGGCCGAACAATGTCAGTGTCAGTACCAGCTTTTCACCTCAAATGCTCTTGAGTGATCGTTCATATGATTATCTTGTTGACGTTGAAGGTGTCATACTTGTATCTGAAATCTTTCTTTAAAATTTCAACCTGAACATATATGTCTTACAAATTAGGTCTTGGATATCCACTGGTACAACATAGCGGTCTTGAAACATATTAATCGAATATAAATAAAAAATAGAAATTAAGTTATAAACAATATATTCAAGAGGAACAACTTTTAATTCCCACGGAAAAAGAACTATAACCTCATCAGAAATGGGACTTGTTAGCTCTATGCAAGGTTGATGAAGTAATTGTAAAGCAAGATGGTCAAATAAGAGAAACTTGGAAGTACCAGTATTGTCAAGAACAACCAAGTGCAACTTTTATCTATCATACAGAACACAATACATCGCATATTTAACAAGTGGTAAATCATATCCCCATTAGTTGAACATAAGATTTGCACTTGTCGCAATAGATTAACGTAACAATGAATGAAATCATACCTTGGAATCAATATAGGATTATACGTTTTGCACTTGGCACAATAGTTTTGAAACTTGGTAAGATCACAATCATCACGATCACCGGTCACAATTGGGGGTACGTACTGAACCTTCATTGGGCACATTTTACATGTTAAGTAATACCATCCCCTGTCAAATTCAATAGCGGCAATGGTATATATAACAATACATTTCTCCACCTACATTTATACTTTGTCACTTATTCATTTCACAATGTACTGAAATATGATAAAGAGAAAATGACTAGAATGTATAAGAAAAGTTGGGTTATTACTAGAGTGTGTAACATCTTTTCAAAATGACTAGAATGTTTAGACACCCCTAGTAAATGACAATAAAAGCCTTGGGTTAATTTTTTTGTTTATTGAAATTATTTTAATTTATAAATCCACATCACTAATTAATAATACACATCAACCAAAACTAAATCAAACCGTCGAAATTGTGTTAACTTCATGTTCTTAAATCAAAACCGTCGATAGTTTCAGTTCTACATATGCATTAAAAAAATAACGAAGAACATTAATCGTCATCTCCAAGAAGGGATCAGAAGAATACTCCCACTCTTAGAAAACCTAGTCGACATTGTGTTCACTTCCTGTTCCTCGAACTAACTCTCGTTGATACTGTGTCTTCTCTGTTCTCGCCTTCCCCGAAATTGTTGTCTCAATCGTGTTTACGGAATCTTCTTCTCCGCATTCTTCTATACGAGTTCTTGTCAGGTAGGTTGTCACGACGTTATATATTGTGCTTTGGTTGAGTTTGTGGGTCAGTTTTATATATTAGATTTCATATGAGTTATATATTTTGTTGCGACTGAGATTGGGTTATGTTGCGGCTGTGATACGAGTATGTTGAGGGTTTCGTTGCGTCTGAGTTAATGTTTTTGTTGCTACTGAGTAAGGGTTATGTTATGACTAAGTGATTGTTATGTTATGGTTGAGTCATCGCTAGGTTGTGAATAAGTTAAATTTACGTTATGGCTGAGATTCTCGTATGTTGTGGCGAAGTTATTGTTGTGTTATGACTGGGTTTTTATTATATTGGGGAGTTATTATTATGTTATGGCTGTGCTATTGTTATGCTGTGGCTGATTTGTTGTTGGGTTATATGATCAGATGAATGTTGCTGAAGTTAACTCTCGGGATTACCCGCCAAGACTTTATCATAAAGGGTATTCTAACCTAGAAGGTAAATATATTAATCACAATTTTCGTCCAGGATATTTTCCCCATGTTAGAAAAACAACAGGACATGATGTGTGGGGAGAACTGGTGAACTCTCCCATTGGAGTAGTTGCTAAACTAGCTGAACGCGAAAGCATATGGTCTGGTAGAACCGTACACTATCTACTATGTAGACAGCTGCGAGTTAAAAAGAAAGAGATATGGTGTCTTGTGGTTGATGAGGCTATCAGGTTCAGGTTGCTCGAGTTTGGTGAGATCACTGGGCTGAACACAGGTCCATTGCCAACAAAAAGTTTTGAACTTGATCAATACAAAGAGTTCTGGGAGGATTTGAAGTTGTCGTTTGGGATGGGACCCAAGTTAAATGAGCTGAAGGCAGCATTAGAGTTCTGTCCGCTTTGGAGTTTTGAAAAGCGTAAGTGGTTGGAGCTACTACTTCTTCAAGCCATGGGAGTCTATTGTTTGCATCACAATTCAAGGATACCCTTTGCAAGTGCAACAAGGGTATTTGACGATGAAGCCATGAGGTCGTATCCATAGGGTCGGACTGCATACGAAGTTCTTGTTGACTGTATAAAAACGTTGGCTCCAGAAGGAGGGTCATACACAATAAGTGACATAAAGCATGCGTTAATGATTTGGGCCTATGAATTTATCTTCTGCTTTGGTGTGAGTTTTGGGAAAGTGGTCAATAACGAAGCCGTTCCGCTTTTGCGATGGGGGGGGGGAAAGCGTACAAGTGCAAGTTTTGATAAACTGTTGTCTGCTGAAATCAAAGAGCACGGCGAGGTAAGGTTTAACGCTGAGTATTGTTTTTCTTGATGGATGATTTACTATATTTGTGTGGCTCAGTTATGCTGGTATGCTATGGATGAATTATATTATAACATGGTGTTGCAGGTGTGTTTGAGGAGAAAGGTTTTGAAGGACTTAATTGAAGAGATGTTTCTGAAATAGCTGGATGAACCTGATGACCCACAACTCGTTAACTTGGTAACAGACATACATGCATGTACATTTGTGAAAGGTTTTTGGGAAGTGCAAGGGAATGCGCAGAGAGAGGGGAAATGAAATGAAGAAGGAGAAGAAAACAAATGTTGGAGATCCGTCAGAAACTGAGCCACCCACTAAGAAGCAGAAGAAAATTGAGACACAAAAATAAAATTCTGCAATGGAAAAGAGTTCTAGCGATGAGGAAGGTATCAAAGATTTGGAGAACAAAGCGTCTCTGAGCTCCAATGCGAGTACTCTGGCGAATATGTCCAGAAGATTTTAGCAGATTAACGCACGGTTTAACGCTGACGAGTTAGACCGGAACAGACCATTGATAAACCAGAAGACCATTGATAAAATGGTTACAACTTTGTTGGAGAAGCGTCTGAAAGATATGGGGGCAGGGAAAAATCCTGAAAAAACAATGATATACTCTCAACAGCTGGCGAAGATCGTTCATTACGTTGGCATCACCCAAGCAAAATATGCAGAAAAAGTCTGTCGTGAGTCCATGGTTAGCTCAGAGTCCTCGTAATCAGACTCCTGTTAACAGACTACATGTAAAGAGACTCCCGCCGGAACGAAAAAGAATGAAAAGAAGACAGGGGTGAAAAAAAATTTGGTTACGGAGTTAGGTAGTACTACTAAAGGTCTTGAGTTCGTGTCTGTTTCTCCTGCAAAGGTTGCTGCTCCTGCAAAGGCTACTAAGGATGCTAAGGTTGGAGGCTATGTACTTCGAAGGCGCACTGTGAAGAATGAAGATGACACTGATAAGAAAAAAGCAAAGCAGGTAGAGGCTGCGTTGAAGAGGAAAGAGAAGGATGAGTTAAAGAAGCAACATACTGAGTCAAAGAAGCAACATGCTGACTTAGAGAAGCAAAAACATGCTGAGCTAGAGATGCAAAAAGAGGCTGCATCAAAGAAGAAAACGTGACTCCACCGCGTGAAAATGTAGTAAGAGTCTAGATTAGACCAACTTCAGGGGACTCTGACTATGCTGTAGTGACCGACGAGAACGGATTTGCGCCGGAGTCTCCTTTGTCGGCAGGGGAATTGGTTAGATCAGCCATAATAAAGGAATATCAGGAGAAAAATGTTCAGTTAAGTCCACAAGGGTTTGCAGTGACGGAAGTTTCTTCACAACAGTTTTTCCGTACATTAGAGACAATGGAACTACGTGCATGAGGAAAACATTGAGCCTTCATAAGCAATATATGACCCTCTACGACCTGTTGATCCGAGGCTATTGGAAAAACTTATGCAACATATCGCTGCGATTCCACCCAAACGAGCCCCACCAGTAAGAATAACCAAACTCAGATAATCACGAGAGTGACTTCTTCAGCATACTCATCCATGAAAGACCGTGGCCGGACAGGGAATATGGATGGATGTTTGATAATGTAAGTCTTAATTACGGCTGAGTTATGTAGTCTATTAGAACTGCGTTATATATTATATTACGGCTAACTTATATTTTTGATGACGGCTGACTTGCAGCATATAGCTGCGTATATGAACTCCCTGATTAAATGGTCAATGCAAGATCCCACTACGTTCTGGTCGAAGCGGATTGCCTTCCTTGACCCTTGATTCGTGAATTATTGGGTTCTCGATTACAAGCAGTTCAAGATAAAACCTGATATGATCACTTTCAAAGGCCATGGTTACGAAGAACTAGTAAACGGTAAGCGTCCCAGCGATAATCAAACAAACTTAAAGTGGTATGAAGATGTGGATCACTTGTACGGATGTCTTCAAACCGGCGGGGATCACTGGGTGGCGTTCCACGTGGATCTGAAGAAAGAGAAGATTGATTGCTATGATCCAATCTTTGGAGAGGCAACAGTCGAAAGTCAGCAGAGAACACTAGCCAAATTTAATCTGCTAACGGAATTCTCCCCGTGATGATGAGTGAATTCATTCCTCCCAATCTCCGAGCCCCTAGTAAGAAGAAGTTCGTATTCAGAAGGAGGAGCAAAAGATACGTTCCACAAAACACCCAGGTTGGCGATTGTGGGGTGTATTCGTTGAAGTTTGTGGAGTCTAGCACTTGGTGTAACCTTTGATGGGATAAACGATCAAAACATTCAAGGTTTGCGGATGAAGATCAGAGATCCTCGATGAAGGAGACAATACTATGGCCAGATCGCTACAATAACTTAGTCGTGTTGCTTTTTTTTTGTACTTGACTTAAGTTATTAAGTATTTAAGAAAACCTATTTTTTTCTCAGTCTTATCTTATCATAACTCAGCCGTTATGTTATTATAACGCAGCCACACCTCAAACATACCCTAAATGTAAGAATATATCCTAAAATAGGAAAATGTAATGGAAATACCTATTAGACTAGGTGATAACCCGCGCCATGTGCGGGATGAGTAAATTAAGATGATTATTATTTAATATCTATAGGTGCATTTGTTTGTATAAGGTAATCGCATATGTTTTTTTTTTATTTTAATTTGTAGTGTAACTGGATAGGTGCATTAAATTTTGGTGCATGAAACATAAATTCCTTTAAAATTAAGCAAAAACTTCTTTAAATTTATTATGAACTAGAGCCGGCCCGCCCTACGGGCGGAAAGTTATAATAAAAAAAAATATATAATTTTATATTAATTTATGAAACACTTCAAATTATTATAAAAAAATATATTATAGACAAAAACAATGAAAAATTTAAGATCATGATATTATTTTTAATAAATATATTTGGCTTGAATTGAAATGACATTAACCTTCATTATTCTTTATTTTTAGAGATTACAAAATTAGCAATAAATAATTCAGAAAATTTAAAAAAATATAAAGTTTAAATAAATAATACTAAATTTATTTCAAAAAGATTTAAGTTTTTTTTTAAAAAAAAATACACAAAATTATTTCTTTCATGATAGTAAATTAGTCTACCTCTGAGCTAAGTCATTTAAAGGCAATTGATAAAACAATTAAATCACAAATTTAAAACACTGTATAGTTTAAGAATTTCATAAATAAAAATTAACATTTTCTAATTTAACAGGAAAATTGTTTTCAAATATATTTGTTTCAGATCATAATTTTATCTGGAATAGAGTATGAATGAAACTTTAGTGTTTTATTTGTTATGAATTGAGTAGGAATAAAATACATTAAGAATGCAATTTTGTTT
>JABAYD010013729.1:0-23720 GCA_014822095.1 Diplotaxis tenuifolia
TACTTAGTGTAGCTCTTATTATCTTACACTAACATGCATACCATGTTCTAATCGATTTGAAACATCTCGAGACTCTAATCAAGGAGAACCTAGCTACACTCAGAAGACTATCTGATAGGAAGAGTACGGAACTACAAACAGGAAATGTTTTTCTAAATAACTTTTCTAACAGCTAAAACTTAGCTTAACAATACGGGTAATTGACAAGTAAAAAAAAAAAGAAGAATCAAGCAGACAAATGAATCATCCTTAATACTTGACAACTCCCTAAACATATGAAAGAGCAGAAACATAAATAAAAACAAAGTCATTTACGACTTCACAATTACCAAGCATCAAGAAAGAAAGCATTTATGAGTTCACAAAAAAACATTCAATCACTGGATTTCATGGCCATAAGGATCACCAGAACCTTTGCTTGCGTCCTCGTACGTTCTCGAACTAGCCGCTGAATCAATATTAGGGTTTAATCCCGCAAGCTGCATAATGTTCTCAATCTCTTTGACAACCTCACCCATCGATGGTCTCTTCACTCCTTCCCCATCCACACATCTCAAAGCAAGATCCACATACTTTTCAAACCCGTTCAGATTTCCACTGCTCGCAATGATAGTCGCGTCCACCAATTCTTGGAGGTCATACAAGTTCCTTGTTTTATCCATCTTTGCCTTCACCTCTCTCACCACGTATTTGCCTCCCTCTATGGGACTTTTACCAGTTATTAGCTCAAGCATCACCACACCAAACCCATACACATCACTCTTCTCAGTCAACTGATTTGTCATGTAGTACTCAGGATCCAGATAGCCCTAACACAAGTAAAAACTTGAGTTCAGTGGCGGATCTAGAAACGTTTTTAACTGGGACACAATATTAAAAGTAGCAAACAAGATTTTGATGGAGGCACTTTCTTCATTTTTCTTCTTTAAACGAAAGACATTAAGTCAAATTAACTTTAAGTTAAAAAAATTAGTAGGGGGCATGTGAGTATGCGACCCATACCCGCCTTACCTGAGTTTAAATGTATGTAAGAAAGAGGGATGACTAATAATCTACTCACCATAGTTCCTTTCACTTGTGTTGTCACATGAGTTTTCTCAGGATCTCCCACAAGTTTGGAGAGGCCAAAGTCGGCAACCTTTGCATTTAGACTTTCATCAAGTAGTATATTATTTGATTTGATGTCTCTGTGTATAATTGGTGGATCAGCAAGCTCATGAAGATAAGCCAAACCTTTGCTTGACCCAAGCGCTATTTTGAGCCTTCTTGTCCAATCAAGTCTTATACCATTCTTGCCTGCATTATCATCACAATTAATAACCCATGAACTATCTGTTGTATATTCTTAATTACTACCTGATAGACTGTCCATAAGTGAGCCATTTGGAATGTACTCGTATACAAGCATTTGTTCATTTCGGTCAAAACAGAAGCCTAAGAGTTTGACAACATTCTTATGATGGACCCTTGAAAGAAGCTCAATCTCAGTTTTAAACTCTAACTCCCCTTGAGAAGATCCTTGTTGCGCTCTCTTGATTGCTAGTAGTTTCCCAGAGGGAAGAATCCCTTTGTACACCTATTTAATTAACCATTATATTGGGATTTAAAATTAAATTAATACCATTTCTTGTTTCAACTGAGGCCGTTGTAAAGACACAAACCTGGCCATAACCTCCACCTCCAACATCATTCGCCGCTGAGAAGTTGCCGGTGCATTTTCTCAATTCCTCAAAAGTAAATGCTTTTGCTCCCATTAGCTGCGGAGCATCTATACTGCTTGTACTCTTATTCCATTTGGCTGCAAGTGACATTGTCATTATTTTCACCAATCAAAAAAAGTCTAGCCGTGGGCTACACTTCCGTTTACAAATTAGTCTAGGTCATTCCATAGGTCCGGGATAACCCCAGATAAATAAAATAAATGTCTTTTGGAATAGTAAATTAAACCATTTTTCTTACCAAAAGGATTATTCTGACCAGTGGCTTTCTCTGCTCTCTTCTTCTGCCTAAGACCGTAAACCCCAGCTATGGTCAACAACAGTAGAAGAACCACAGCACCAATTACTGCTCCAATGATAATGCCAGTGTTTGTTGAAATAGAACCTCCTACATGTGTTTCAAAAAAGCTAAGTAGATGAGTTAACCAGTTTTGATCCGGTTAGATTGTGTATATGTTGTCGTTTTCAATCATACCAGAAAACGGACGGTACTGATCAGCTCTGAAAATGTAAGGCCCAAATATTCGAGGAGGGTTATAAGTATGAGTGCTAAACGCAGTAATAGCACTTTTCATTTCTGTCTGATTAAAACTCTCCTTGTTCAATGGAAATAACAAGAGGTCTACTAGAAGCTGATGACCAGTTTCAGTCTCTCTAAAGTTTCTGATGGCCACCGAGTCCACCGAGTTCTTAAAGAAATCTGCTATCCCTTGATGGAGCATTATGAAGTTGGTGTTATTCGAAAAACCTGAGAAGGAAGGAGACCTGAAGATGAGTGTTCCTGTGATTGGATACACACAACGGCACGCTGGACTCGGCTCCTTGCCTTTACCACATTGTGAACATTTTATTTGTGGAACAGAAAAAGAAGTATTATGTTGGATTGATCTGCAGAAGTCACTCTGTTGGTTCCCTGCTTCTTGGCACACTGGATTATCTGCCAATCTATGAAAATACTAACACATATCATAAGGAGTTAACCGAAAAATAAAAATAAATATTTGTGTAGTGATACATACATCACTTGAATGCCTTTGTTAGCTGCTGGTTTATAATTAGTTATTTCATTGTTTTGTAAATCCACAAGCTCCAACTGGTTGCTATAGTTGGTACCAAAATCCACTGTTGCATTTAACTGATTCCGCTTTAGTACACTGCAAATTCAATAAAAAACAACCCATGAATACATAGAATGATTCTTTAGAATATTCGTGCATATGAAAAATATAATAAATATCTATAATTAAATTTATTATTTATTTTTACTATACACTTTCTAATAACTATAATCCAATGATATTTAATCAATTCAAATATCCTCAATTAACTTTTCTTAAAAATATACAACTTATTAACATCAATTACAAAATATCATTGGATTATAAAACATTTGTCTTATGAGTCTAATTAGACTTCCCAGATGAAACTTTCATGTTTAGTTTTTACTCACACAGTCTGCAATTGAGTTGGGGTAAAGAGGGAGATTGGTATCGGACCTTCGAGTTGGATCCCTTCCATCCTTCTACCAAATAGAAGACCATTTTTTCTTTGTAAGCATACAAAAGAATATATATTGAAGGAAAAAGAGAGATATATTCATACAGTGTTGACAGGGAGCCTAATGTAGAGATCCATGGTGGAATGAGTGAGAATGTCAACTGGTTATTGCTCACATCTCTGTTATAAACACAATATTATATTACATCATGTAATTAAGTAGATTGATAAAAAAGAAATTTGGGAGGGGTAAATTAAGCAGCAATAATAGAGGAAGACAAATATAGAAGACTTACAATGTGTAGAGATTGGTCAAGCTTGTTAAATTTGGAAGGCTACCTGTAAGTCTGTTGTCAGCCAAGTACCTGACATGAAATCAGCTCCAAATTCTTTCAGTCTTTTCATTCACATCAACAAACACAAAGCAAAACTTTAGTTGCTCACTTACAGTTCGTTCAGGTATGTGAGATTATTAAGACTTGAAGGAATATCTCCCGTTAGTCTATTCCTATCAAGGCGTCTGTACCAACGAGAAGAGCATATGGGATTAAAGAAGCTTACACATAAAAAATAAATGGAAACATGACATACTAATCGGTTACTACTTACAACACTGTCAACGTTTTAACGAGGCTGAGGCTGTCCGGGATTTTGCCTGTGAACTGGTTTCCATCGAATAGCCTAACAATAAAATAACAAATAATATTAAACCACTTATTAAGTTACTAATCTCATTTTTCTTTCTTTCTTGCAACCTTTCTACTACTCTACGTGTAAATGTGTAATATGAAGCTTACACATGTAATAAAGTCATGTTTGACGAGAAGAGCTTTTCTGGGATATCTCCAGAAAGCTTGTTATTCCCAAAGTGACTGCAAGAGAAGGTGAAAAAGAGTTAAGTAAATTTAAAAAGGAGTGATTATATAAAGAGAAATGCGAAAAAAAAAATTGTTGTTATTTTACAAATGCTTGGTTTCAAGAAGCATGTCCAGTCCAGGTAAAGAAGTCCCATTAGAAACTGGAATGGTTCCTTCTATCTGATTGTCAGCTATATCGAACCAAAATAGTTTCGATAATCGTCCAATGGAAGCCGGAATTGTTCCACTAAATTTATTTGAGTTCAGGGATCTATACGGAGAAAACACAAACATTAATTAATACTAATGGATTTATATACTGGAACAAAAAAGAGACTTGCTTCCATCAAAATCTTACAGAGTAGTAAGTTGTTCTAGAGATCCTATGGAATCAGGGATTTGACCACTGAAACCGCATTCCATAAGGTTCCTGGAGATACAAAAAAATAGTTAGTTAGAATAAACAGTAATACAAGAGATAAAAAAAATAGCACAATAAATAAGAGTGGTCTTCTTTTCTTACAAGGTAGTCAACTTCTTGAGGTTACCAATATTTGATGGAAGCGGTCCAGACAATTTAGAATTGGATGTCAAATCCCTGCAAAAATATTGGATTAGAAGTTTTTTTTTTTTTGAAAAATAGTATTGGATTATAAGTTGAGAAAAAATCCATTTTATGCACAAAAAAAAAGAAGGAAGACCTACAAGATCTGCAATTCAGCCAATGACGAAATATCTGCAGAAAGCTTGCCTTCCAAGTTAAGGTTGCCTAATGATCTTCAACAAACAACAATGCAACATTAACGTCTGCATAGAATTATTAGAGACAAATAACAAACACAAAGAAAAGACATAATTGTTACATTGAAATAACATGATTGTTATTGTTACATGTAATTCCAACCCAATTGGTTCCACAAGGATCAGAGCCTTTCCAACTCTCAGGAAACCTTGTCCATTCACTCTTCAAGGCTTGTAAAGCAGAAGCTGCGCCAATTTTGAAACGAAATAAATATTCCTAATATTTGAATAACTCGGATCATCATCTTAATATACTTACCGTCGAAACCATTTGTTAGCGCTGAAACAGAACAAATTTGGCAAAAAGCCAAAATCAGGAGCATGCAGACTTCAATTCTTGAACCCATCTTCAGAACCATTGTATCACAAAATCCTTTGAGAATAAGCCTCGTTGCTAAGAAAACATGTACACAATAATGTTCTCGGAAAGGAGAACAAGTTGAAGAATTTATATGAAAGTATGTAAAAAAAAGGCAGTGGACAATATAAAAACTTGATCTACTTGAAACAACTAGTTCTGAAATTGGTGGAATGTTTCAAAAGCTATTAGATTAATACGTCATGGTAATGGAAAGGAATAAACTATGCACACCACATTGAAGAACACACTAGTAATACGTCAACATGGTAATGGGAAGGATTAAACCTATACACACTATCAAAAAAACTATGCACACTACATTTAAGAACACAGTAGCAAATAACGACCAGGCATGCGTTGGATAAGGAACTAATTAAAATTATATATAAATATATATATATATATATATATACACACACACTAGGTGATCTCCCGTTATAAAAAGTATTTTTGAATTTGAAGATATCAGTGTTTCAAAAAAAAAAGAGTGTTTCAAAAAAAAAATTGAAGATATTTAAGGGATTAATGACTTACCGAAAATTTATATGAAAATATTGAGGAATAAGTGTTTGAAGAATATTTCAGCTTCTAATTATGTTCTTAAATATTTTATTAATTAGCAACAGTTAATCAACTTTTTTTTTCTAACAATACTCTCTTAGGTTAATTCGAAAAACTAAACTGGTGGTACATAATCAACACATACTATAGTAGAAAGAGAACTCTGAACAGGACGTATAAGTTTGTCCACCATTGTATTATTTTCCTTTGGTATATGTTGGATTGTAAAGTGGATAGTGAACGTCAGTTATTGTATTGGCATATATACAAATTTCATCAATTGAGAAATGTATGTTGCAAACACCACTTTTGTCTAAAGAGTTTTCATGCATTCCATAACCGAAATCAGTGCTTCAACATCTCAAATCAAGGTATTCATGATAAAATCCTACTGGCTAAGCTGTATTTGGAATCCTTCCATCCCATACTCTAGGGCTCTTATACCAATACAAATGTGGAACCTTTGACCAGCATAAACAAGAACCAGATGTGCAAACTCCAAACAAACCGATGACCACAACACTTATTTGTGTATTGATATTTGATTTTACGCAATCATGTAATAGAATTGTGAAAACAAACTCAAATAACACAATGACAACAAGCATACAAATATACAAAACTGTCCACAACGTTATAGTGATTTACTCACTGAACATCAAGGCTCTGGTTTTCCTTTACCAGTGTCAGGTCGATTACAAGACAGGGGTTGTGACGAACCACCATTCACATTGCTGCTGGTCACGGTGCTTCTTCGAGACTGACGCTTGGTCGGTACAACTACACAATTTTCGTCGTCCGAATCCTCGATAAGTTCCTCATACTGGTCATCTTCGCATTCTTCGTCCTTAAAAACTGGATGAATATATGCTTTTTGAAGAAACCCTTTAAGATTCAAGTTGGGTTCTCTTGCCCGTTCCAACGTATCCTTAATCATAGCTTCCTGTGACACGGTACTAACCATATTAAATAACACTTACTGAATTAAACCAAAATTAAGCTAAATCTCCCGTCGATTAACATAACCAGTAGGCTAATGCAGTGGCGGAGCCACATGTAACGAGAGGGGGGCACTGAACCCAACAAAATTTGAAAATTTAGTGTAATTTATTAAAGCCTAAGCTATATGCATCCATTCTAAATATTCTAGATTAGTCTTTGTGCCCCCAACAAAACTATTTCCTGCCTCCGCCACTGGGCTAATGTATATATCTTCGATATTGGTATGAAAAAAGTGAGCTGAAATGTTATTATACTAACCTGCAAAGGGTTAACGACGAATGCAGATTCGTACCGGCCTTTGCAGAACCGGTGAAAACCGATGGTTAGAATAGGTAGAATGACAAGAAAAGGTGTGGACTGAGTTTTTCCTTTTGTGCTCATTAATCCAATCAAAAGGATTTGCGATATGATCAATGCTGATATTATACGTCCGTGAACGTCTGGCCAGTATGCGGCCGCGCTCTCATACTCTTGATTATACACATTTATGATCTGCAAAAAAAAATCCAATTTAGCTAAAACCAAACCGACAGGCTTCACGAATATTGAAACTAGCTACACCAAATTGATTAGAATATTGTTATTCTTTAGATATCCAGGGGGGGGGGGGAACAATTTGGAAAAACTTGGGGAGTAAAATTTAGTTTCACTTCAATTATTTGGTCCGCAAGAAACACATTTTGATTTCCAGATAAAATTATTTTCAATACAAATAGTAACTAAGAAACAAAATAATTTGAAAACTGAAAATTTATTCAATTTAAAAAAAAATCATTAATTGTCATTTTCCTAAGAAAATCAAGAAATCAAAAACTGAAGTAACTAGATGAAAAATTGTACAGTTTCAAATAAGAGTTTTTCTTTATCACCTGATGACGGAAGATGAGGTAAGCAAACCCAAAGAAGAAGATGATGAAAGGAAGTAGAACAGGAGTGACAGGAGCATAGACAAGACCAAGGAGGAAGTAGAGTTGAATCCGAGGCTCCGTTGCATAGAATTCAATCTGCCCCGGATCCATTGCTTCTTCTCTATCCTTTTCAGTTTTCACCAAAAAGAAATTCTTCAAATGAAAAACAACAAATGGTTTCAACCTAAGAATCTCTCCCGCCACACCAGCCCAACCATCAACCATTATATATGTTATAAAGAACGTTGCCTTTATGGGAATGGCTACTCCAATCGTCCGTGGAATCCTGAAAAACAAGAAATGTTGAGAAACAAAAGTTTTGTAAGAGGAATATAAAAGTGTGGTCGAGCTTACTGGTCTGCGGATTGTTTAAGGAAAGAATCTAGTTGTTCAAATGCGGATCCGGTGATTATGCTACCGAGGAAAACATTCACAAGGTTGAATAGATAGTATCTAAAAGCGGCTCTTCTCTCTAACGATGATATCGAAACAAACCCTTCGAATTTCGACATGATCATCAAGATCGTTGGCAGAAATATCAAGAAGAGTTTCAAGACTATACCGGGAAGAAACCCTTGGATCACCGATTTAATAAACTTCCTGCACACGCAACATTGATCAAGATTTTATTCTCAATCGAAACCCTAATCAAGAAACTTAAGAAAATGTGAACGTACCTTTCGATGATGGTCTTGAGGAATGGAGCGGTTTTTTGGATACCTTCGATACTCGCAAGGGATTGCACAAATGCAATTGGGATGATGAAGAAGAAAGTGAGAAAGAAGAAGGCAACGTGCATTACAAGTCTCCTTACCGTGAGGGACACATAAGGCATGGCTAGGTTTGGCCAATACACTTCTCTTGCCTCCGGAGCCCATTCGGTTAACCACTCGGTTGGATTCCTTGTCTGTTGTGTCTGTGCGCAAACCGCAGCGCCCCAACGAGTTTTAAAAGAGACAAAAGCTGCTGGCATTACACCATTTTCGTCTTTCTTTATTCTTTTCCTTTCTTCCATTATCTGTGAAAATCAAATTAACCCTAGAAAGTAAAAGATGTTAACATGGATTTTAGAGGAAACAAGACTTACTTGCTCGCTGAGCTTCTTGAGCTCAGCTGTGTAATGATCAATTGCATCTACTTTCTTTCCCCATAGCCCGAGGAATCCCAACTACAAGATGAGTCAGAATAAAATAAATCTTTGCTTAAAAATGTGTGACAAGGTTTCTCCAAGTATATACCTTCACCCTTGGCTTTTGTTCCTTGTTTCTTGTATACTTCAAATGGTAGTAATCAAACCAGTTCTGCATTTTCTTCTTCTCAGCTACTAAGTCAGCCAATTCATTTGCATTGTAAACCACCTATAAACAAAATCAATTAAACTTAACCAATAAAATACTGATAAACAGATCAAGATTAGTTTCTTTTAGGACGCTACTTAAAAGCAAGAAAATATTCATAAACATAATCAAGATTAGTTCCTTAAGGACTCTGTACTAACCTGATTTGTAAGATAGTGATCTGGGTGATTAACCATAAAGAAATGCTCCACGTTTTCGCTAATTGTCTCGTGCGAGTCTGGTGGTACGTTCCTAACTAGAACCTATCAAAGTGCAAACATTAGAAGCTATTTTTATAAATAGTGTTAGACCAGAATATCAGATTATCTTTATATATATATGAATGAAATGAAGTAAACTTTACGGTGAATTGATCAGCACGTCGCTTCTCAGACTGGAGAAATGCTAACCGCATTGAAGCTATCTTCTCATATTCCATCTTTAAAACATAGCAAGTCCAGAATGTGAATGCGTATTCCATCACGAGATGCCCCCAAAACCTTTGCACAAAAATAAAGGATTTTATAATCGTTAGATTTGAAAATAAAGTACCATATTGCAGATTTTATTTCTGTAACAGACCTGTCTGATCCATATTCGACATTCGATATTGAAAGCTTATCAATATCGCTAGATGTTACATTACGTAGTTTGGCTAGCTGCAACCCATCACTCGTCCAATTGATAGGTACCAGAACAGACCATGCAAGCAATGCGACCGGAACAAAGATCTTAAGTCTATATATAACAGTTAAAAACACCATTAGAAACAAAGATCTTGTCTAATTTATCTTATTAGAAATTATTAGCGCTATAATTAACAAACAAGATAGAGAAATTTAGTCGCAGCGTCAGTAGTAAGTTGCCGACGACGACTATGTTAGTGATTGTGTCCGTGTTTTCATCGATGCTCTAAATATTAGCGACTGACGCCGACACTGAGTCTCAAATCTAATCGGCTATAATATCATCTTCCAGCTCTTTATTATTGATTAAATCTAATCGGCTATAATATCATCTTCCTGCTCTTTATTATTGATTGGATGCTGAGCTGTCATTAAAATTCTTTTATATTTTTTTATCGCTGGTTGTTGATGTTTCGTTCAACGAACAGGGCTATTGTAAAATGTCACAAATGAAACAGTAATAATAGAATAAACAATTAAACATAGAAAAATATTTGTATGGTGTTTTAGCTTATTATTATTGAACCTGTTCAACTAATTTTCTGGATCCACCCTTGCTATTAGTCATTCTGATCTAGCAACATTGTATGCAACAATAAAAGAGGGATTGAACAATTTGATTACCCAATCAAGTAAATTCTCAAGTAGACAGCAGAATCCAAACCAGCATGATTAATAAGTTCAGACTCTGGCATCTTTAGCGCCGCAGGGATCCAATTCAAGAACCGTATGTAAGAACCAAAATCGATATTCACAATCTTGCTCACAAAAGCACCTGAAGTAACCGGGCTGCTTCTTAGACCTTTCAAATACCATTTAGGGAAATAAACCCTATCACTGAATGGTTGGATCCTCAATATTGCAAATAGCAGAAGGAATATCAAAGCACTTAAAATGTTTATTGCAGCCGCTACACCAATATCTGATAGTGTCGCCATCTCCTTAAATTATTAAAACCCTTTAAATTCCTTTCACCTGCAAAAACATTTTAGAACCCTAAGTAAAAATTCAGTAAAAAAAAAAACCTAAGTAAAATTATTTCAAAAATGTGGATGTAAATTATACAACAATGACATGACATGAGAGTTTAGACAACAGACTCAAGATTATCAAAGAAGTTGCCATTTTACAGAACCGATTGAATAAGAATGACACCTTTAAAAAACTTTTAGCCTTCGTTGACCAAAAATAAAGTCAACCCTTTTTCAAGAAGCAATCTTATTTTGGTATGAATGTTAATCAAGAAGTAATCTTGCGATCAGATTAAAAATGGTGAGAAATAAATACACGGACCCAGAATGCAGCTTGGGGCATGTTTGGATTGTCATGAAGGAAAACTATTCCTCAAAGTTTTATCCAAGGAAAAGCATAGCGCAAATCCAAACGAGTCTTTAGTTTTCTCGTCTGCTTCCTCTGACACATAAACAGAAACAGAGAAGAAGAAAAAAGCAGAAATAGAGGGAGGCAGAAAGAAATAACAGAGATATTGGTTCTGTTTTAACAGCACACGAATTTGGAAGAGAGAAAAAGAGACGTTGTCTATTCGTCAAATAGAAAAATAATGGTGAATGTCTCGCTCGGGTTATGTTAAGGTTGGTCGGCATCTATTCGTAGACTTTGTCTTGAAAGTGGAGAAATGTTACACCAAAAAAAGTTGAAAAATGTCTCAATTTACAAAAACCTCAGCTAATATTTTTTATAACACAATTGCCTTCTTGTTTCTACAATCTAATGAAGTTAGGAATGTGAATGTGTCAGATGTCTATGGGTTTTCTTATTCAAAAATTGTTAATCAACAGAAATTAGCAAAAGTCGTCGTTCTATTAACAAAAAAAAATCATTACTTTCATAAATATTTTTTTCTATTTTTAGTAACCATAAAAATCAATTATATACTAAACCAATATATATATATATATACATATATGTATTTATGGATTTGTGTTCAAAAGATGTATTTACAAATTTTAATTCATGCCAAAAAAATATTCATACTATAGATAGAGTCAGATCAAAAAGATAAAACAAGAACTCAGTTGTCCAAATAAGATAATGACTTCATATACAGTTGATTAATAAATTGTCATGAACTAATTTTAAATCAAAATGCTAATAGTAGAATGTTGTGCTTATGGATTAAAATGTAAGTCTTGTGTAGAGTTGATATCATGCCTAAGATTTTTAAAAACATGAAAGTTTGAATCTTTCAGAAACAACTGGTTAAGTCCTAGTAAAATCAAAAGTATAGGAACCTAAATAATATTTTCAGATTGGACAACAACCGGAAATTTTGATCCTCTCTGTAGTCGGCAACCTTGCGGCATATCCTAGCCAATTAACGGTCTTTCCAGCTTACGTCGTGAATACGCGCTTAAAGGGAGCGTGATTAATACGCTCCAATGAAATTCATACTACCGGCTAAAACGTGATATCATGATTTTGACGTCGTTTAGTAAAACGTCGGTCTCATTCGCGTTTTTGCGAAATAGCGTGCCACCACGTTGAACTAATGAATTATTTTATTTTTCTCGCAATATATGAAATATGAATAAAGTTTTCTTGCGTCCAATGACCACCTTTCAGATTTATCATAGAAAAATACATATAGGCGTGCCTTTAATTAGAAAAATATGGAATTCGGAATATGTCAAAATATAAAATATTATTTCAAAGACTTTTGTTTATAAAGATAACATATACAAGTTGACAAAGGAAATATATTAACATATACAAACCATTTTATCAAAAAAACGAGGTTCACCGACCAATATAATTATTTTATTTTATATTTGATATTTAAAAAATAGAAATAAAATATTATTACATTATGTTATGTTTTTAAAATAAAAAAGATATAAATAACAATAATAGTTGCAAAAGTTAAATAATTTTTTTATTAAATATTTTTTACACTGTCAGAAAAATACTAAACTCTAAATCCTAAACTTTAAATCTTGGATGAATTCCCTATATATTAAAATAGAATCATTATAATAAATGCGTTGACACGTGTCAGTGTTACAATGATTTAGCAATTAATGCGTTCACATATTAATTTTCTTAATTCATAATTTAATATGTTTAAATACTAATTTTTTTAATTAATTTATTTTTAGTTCATACACTTGTAACTTATGCATTATTGAGTTAAAGTTATTTCCGTGTAACTATGAAAATATCATCGTTGAAAAGAGTACAAAATCATTAAAATTCGTATTAATTAAAATGATTAGATGAGTATATTTTAATATTGAAAGTTTTTACTTTTTTGAACTTGGTTATTAAACAACAAATAATTTTAATTGATTATGAATTAAAAAAAAACTAAGGTGGTTTTCATATAAGACCAAGAATTTAAAACAAAATCAAAATTGTTAGAAAAACAGAGATTGGAACAGTTAAAAAAAAAACTCACTAAATCTATTGAAAACACAATTCAGGTTCCAAGTAAAGAGATCAAATTTTTTGATGCTACCATAATTGTATTTCATTCGATTGTATCGTGTTTTTATTACATTTACTAAATAATATTATAAGAAAATATAAGTTATTAGTTATAGATTACGACAATTTTGAAACATGCCTAACAATATTGACACCATACCTAATAATTTTTATTGATATTTTTAAAGTATGGTCCAATAATTATATATGTAAAATAAGCCCAAAATATTTGTTTTACACTTATTTTATTTTTCATGATATTAGTAGAAGAAAGTAAGTTCATGTAAATTTATATATCCGGGAAACTCAACCGAACTTGATTTAAAAGTAATAGTAGACAAAAACTAAAATTGATTAAATACTTAGATGAATCTAAAATTTTGATATTCGGCTAATCAAACCTGAATCAGGTCCAAATTAAAATGTTTTGGATATCCAAAATATCTACATCACAATTATAAATTTAAATACATTAATTATTTTTTAATTTTATATCTACAGATATTCAAAAATATGAATTATCAAATAGTCACAAGTAAGTATCTAAAAATAACAAAAAAATGTTCAAAATACTGAAAATACCCATTTATTTTCATCCTAATATTTAATTTGATTATTTTTATGTAAATTGGAGTATTTGATCTTACAATATTCAGTTTTATGTTTTAAATTGTTTTATTTTGAGATTTAAGTATATATATGTTTGATTTTTTTTTAAATAATTAAAAATGGGTATCCGAACTTGAACCCAAACTGAATCTGCTACGATCTAACCAAATCCAAACCAAAATTTATAAATATTCGAATCAGATTTAAAGTTCTTATTTTAAAAATTTGAAATCCGTAAAAAATCATCTAAATCTGAAATGATATATCAATATATATTTCTAATAAAAATATATTCTATAAAATCTCTTAGTACAACGTAAATTAATAATGTAATTAGCTATTTCACTCCGCGCATCAGCGCGGGTTGCTACCTAGTTTTAAACATTAAATCAAAAACACTAAATCATAAATACTAAACACTAGATGTTAAACACTAAGCTCTAAACTTTTGTATTAAACCATAAACCCTAGAATGTATGATTTACCCAAGGATTTAGGATTTTAGATTTATGGTTTAAGATTTATCCAAGAGTTTAGAGTTTAGGATTTATGGTTTACTCAAGGATTTAGAATTTAGGATTATGATTTAGGGTTTAGTGTTAAAATATTTTTTTAGTGTTAAATATTTATCCAAAAGGTTTATGATTTATCCAAAGACTTAGGGTTTAAAGATTAAGGTTTAGTGTTAAAATATTATTTTTAAAATATTTGTTTCGTTTTTTTATTACTAATTTCACATTCAGTTTTTGTATTTTTATTTTAAGAACATAATATATTTTAACAAAATTTTGTTTTCTTAAAATATATCAAATATAAAATAACATGGATACGTAGCGCCCGGTTTGGTTCGCAGAGTCTATATGAATTTATATTTTGATGTCAAAAAAAAAAAATAAAATAACATAATTTTATTGGTTGATGAACTTCTAAATCGTATGAATAGATTTTAAAATTATTATTAAATGGATCCGAGATCTACTAGATCTCCAAGTCAGCGTAGATTTACTTTCGAGACAAATTACAAGACTCTCTGCTCAAAGACAGTGCTGCTAAAATCAAGTTTTATATGTGAATGATAATCAATGAGAGACGCTTTTTCTTTTGGTTCAAGAAATCATTGGGCCCAAATGGAGTTGCATCAAGAATGTCCACTGAACCACCTAAGTCTATGCTGCTGAGGTTTGACACAATTAGTAATGACTCGAATCTGCAAGGAATGCAACAATCTGCTTCCACTAACACATACAATTTGGCTCAGGTAAGTCGTCAACAACTCCTAGATCATGAGTTTAACCAGCAACTCTACACAAGTGAACTGAAAGCCATACATCATCAAGTAAACAGTACAATGACATTGAAAATATTGCTTTGCCTACCAAAAAGCTAATGAAAGATTCAAGCGTATACAATGCTTTACGTTCCCTCATTGCTCACATTGAAAATGTGGCAAAATTCGGAATCCATTTTTCATTACAAGCAGCGTAAAGACAAAAATGGTCAGATTCAAAACAGTAAGAGATACAATAACAATAATGGAGGAAGATCTTGGAATTATCCATTGATTCAACAATCTCTAACAGAGGAAGATCGTCAACTTCTTCAACATATCCTTTTTTCTAGCGATGTCAAAAAAATCCATCGTTCTAGTCAGGCGAGCAAGGATGAAAGTAGTTAGTTTGCATTATGGATCAAAGAGGAAAATATATGTTTGAGTTTTCTTTATCCACCCATATGGCATCATAAATCTACATTTTTTTTGGCATCATTGATCAAGAACTGCAGTTAAGATTCATCATCAACAACATCTCAATTAGTTTTATCAGCCAATGTTGTGCAGAACTGTATTTTGAGGCTTAACCTGAAAATAATAACCAGAAAAAAAAATACTATATAAAAGAGAATAACAGATGAAATATGTTAAGTCTTTAAGACTTTTATTCTCTACTCCAATAATATGAAAAAAAAATTTGTGTCAGTAAAGAACTCGTAGTCTTTTATTCAAAACGCAGGGTCCTATATATTGATTTAAGACTGAGATGTTGGGCATAGCAATAGAAATCATTGACCTGCAAGTTCATGAAAATTTTACTAAGCCCTGATACAATGCATGAACATTAGAATTCTATCACCAATAACCCAAAGACTCACCCAAAGAAGCACAACTGTAAGAACCTATCAAACCATAACAGTTCTACAAAGCTCAAGGGAAGGCGAATTTGCTATGGTAAGCACAGCCTCAACTGATTCAACCTTCCCCCAAATTTCACCTCCCCGTCTTTCCAACGCGATCTCAACGCAGAAAATCTCGGTTTTCCCGCCATAACTGGTACCATCCCGGCTCACATCTGGAGCCAAAATCACCAACTTCCCACCAAAATTCGCCATTTTAGACTCACTTAGACGAATATTAGCCGGAAAGCCTTCTAAACCCAGCACGTGTCTCCTACCCGCGACCTTTGGATCATACTTGTATATTATAGACTGTTGATCACGACCAACGGAGAACAACATACCATCTACCACACAAGAGGACTCTTCCCACAGCCTATCCCATGTGCTTCTCACAGAAAAATTACCCTCTTTGGGTTCGAAAACATAATGGCTGTAACCATCCGACATATAAATCTAATCTTCTCCTTCATCACCAAATACGACGAAAACTCTCCACTCACATCAGGTAAGTCCCAATGAATCTCTTCGGGTTGTGGTATCCATATCTCTTCCTTTGGATCAAACACTTCCACCCAATCCGAAGGTTGCATCTCGCAACCTCCGATTACGTATATCTTCCCCTCCACAACTCCCGCGGCTGCGCGGGAGCGCGCAACCTTCATGCTCGGGAACGACCGCTGCGTGCTGGATCTACAACAATGACATATAAATCAAACGTGCGTTCGGAATCGACGCATCCACCTATTACATACATCTCCGGTCCGATGGTGACCACTGCAGATCCCGGAGGCATGGGAGGAAGCGTATTGACTTTACCTAACCGCAGTAAAACTATGTTTTGGTAAGGTTTACGATGGAGAACGTACCAGCTAGGGTTTTGGAAAGATCCGAGAGAGGCGTAGAGAACAGGTTCTGTCACGTTGAGGCGCGAACGTGTGTGGTAGAGTTCTGGCGAAGCGATGAGGTTACGGAAGATAGTGGAGACAAGGGATAGTTTCGGGTAATGACATATCCTTGAAAGAATATTCCTAAGATTCTGTATTCAGTTTTGTATTTAGTCAATACGGTTCCTGTAATATAGGAGAGATCGCTTGTGATCGTAACAGAGAGCTCCTTATATACTCTTGTACATCAACATTATCAATCAAGCAAATTCACATACTTTCATGGTATTAGAGCGAGCTCTGCCTGATCCGAAAATTTCCTCTTTTTCTTTTCTATAAACATCGTTCTGTAGTGCTTCCAACCTAGTCTCAATGGCTGCTGTTGAACGCGCGTTCGGTGTCACTAATATCAAACATCACATTCCTGTGGTGTGAGATCTTGACGTCTTCAACTATGACGCATGGAGGGAGTTGTTTACAACTCATTGCCTAACGTTCGATGTTCTAGGGCATGTCGACGGCACCTCCGTTCCAACGGATGATGATGACACACCGTGGAAGAAGAAAGATGGTCTCGTAAAACTCTGGATCTATGGAACACTTGCTCCACCCTTGTTCGAGACGTGCTTCAAGACTGGAGCTACGGCACGAGACGTCTGGCTCCGCATCGAAAACCAATTCGGAAACCATTTACATGCACCAACCATCGGGGTTCGTTGATAAAACAAGGCCACATCACGTCTGCAAACTCAACAAGGCCATCTACGGCCTCAAGCAGGCGCCTCGAGCCTGGAATGCACGCATCAACTCTTTCCTCTCTCGGCTGGGTTTTGTATCAACGAAATCAGATGCCTCTCTTTATGTTTATAAATGTGGCACTGACATGGCTTATCTGTTGCTATACGTTGATGATATTGTCCTAACATGTTCGAGTTCTTCTCTCATCAACAAGATCACGAACAGCCTCAAGACTGAGTTTCCAATCACTGATATGGGCCGTCTGGGGCATTTCTTGGGTGTCAAGGTCGAGTACAACCGGTCTGGTATCCTGCTTTCTCAACAACAGTACACTTCGGAGATCATAGAACGCGCAGGAATGATCGACTGCAAGCCACTCGCCACACCCGTTGATGTCAATGCTAAGCTCTCTGCTGAAGGTGGTGACAAACTAGAAAATCCTACACAATACAGAAGCTTAGCTGGTGCTCTCCAATACCTTACATTCACAAGACCAGATATCACCTATGGCGTCCAGCAATGTTGTCTCTTCATGCATGATCCTAGAGTTCAACACTTGCAGGCACTTAAACGCATAATACGCTATCTTCAAGGAACCACGTCGTACGGCCTGCAACTCTACAAGTCCAATACGAACACTCTCACAACATATTCCGATGCTGATTGGGCTGGGTGTCCCGACACACGACGCTCAACATCTGGCTATTGCGTTTACCTTGGTGATAACTTAATTTCCTGGTCCTCTAAGCGACAACATACAGTGAGCCGTTCAAGCGCTGAGGCTGAATACCGAGGAGTAGCAAATACACTTGCTGAAACATGCTGGCTTCGGAATCTTCTACTTGAACTCCACATCCCGATCACTAAATCAATACTTATCTTCTGTGACAATGTGAGTTCAGTCTACCTCTCATCCAATCTTGTCAAGCACCAAAGGACAAAGCATGTTGAATTAGACATTCATTTTGTCCGGGAAAAAAGTGAAGCTAGGCGAAGTTAAAGTTCTACACGTACCTGAGGCATTCCAATATGCAGATATCTTTACGAAAGGGCTGCCAACTTCTTTGTTCACCGGCTTCAGAGACAGCCTGACCGTTCGCAAATCCCACGTCCAGTCTGAGGGAGGGTGAAAGAATATTCCTAAGATTCTGTATTCAGTTTTGTATTTAGTCAATACGGTTCCTGTAATATAGGAGAGATCGCTTGTGATCGTAACAGAGAGCTCCTTATATACTCTTGTACATCAACATTATCAATCAAGCAAATTCACATACTTTCAATCCTGACGTATGCGAGGCATGTCTCGGCGACTTCGTTTGGTATTGGTAGATACGAATACGGCTTCGTCGTCACCAGTTGTTTAAGATTTTGGTTCACGTTAGGTTTTGTGTTTGGATCGTTGCCGCTAGAGCCGGTGGAAGTTACATGCATAGCCGCCGTGTTAGGTCGGCAACGAAATAACGAGAAGCAATAAAAAGAGAATGATTAGAATTAACTTTTTTTCGAAAATACTGAGATTTAGGTACAAATAATATATTTGAATTTGACCCAAAAAGGATAAAATATCTAAGAAGGTTACGAGTTAGCGCAAATTTTGATTCTTTTTTTTTTCTATTAAAATTGGTCCAGTTAGATATTTTGAATACTTTCACTGAAGGAAAATTTGATCCTATGACAAAAAATATAATATTTAAAACATCTTACTATATTAAAAGCCGATATAAATCAGAAAGAGACTATGCACGTAAGAATAAAAAATCCACCAATCAGATTGTTTTATGTTTCCACGTCACCGCCGCTTGAGACGAGGCAATTATCACGGTTCTGTTGAACCCTATGTCACAAGCCCATCCCACTAATTGAGACGTCGATCGATTCGCTTTGGCTTACTTAATCTTCTCCGTTTCTCTTCTCGCGATCTTCATCACCAACTAACAATTAAACCTCCTCTTTACTCCCATCTTTAATGTTAGTTTCACCTCCTTCTCCATCTATTTCTTATAAACATCTCCACCATTCTTCGTTCCAATCAGAAATAGAAATTGTGTTCCGACGAGGACACTCTGTTTTTATACGGCTCTCTCTGTTCTTGTTACATTGTATAATCAAGTAAGCGATCTCTTTGATCTCTCTGCAATTTCTCGTGAATCTTATCTGAGTATTTGATGAGATGGGTCCTTTATTGACTCTTTACTGAATTAAAATCTTTAATCATTCGACTCCGTTTTGTAGATTTCAGATGGCTCATACCTCAGAACATCAGATTCTGTTAATCCTAGAGGTACACTCATCTCTTCCTGATTCATGATGATGTGTGTGGCTTTCTCGGGTCTCTCTCGTATTTGTCCGCTACAAAGCTATTGCAAGTATGATTGCTTTGAAAACAGATCATGTCTCTGTGTAGACTTATGTATTTGACTTTGTTATTGCGTTTACTGCTGCTTCAGCTGCTTTGAAAAGGTAAATATTTATTTTGGATCTTTTCAGTGTTTCCCAATTTTTTTGATTAGTAAAAGTTATTCGTTTTAGATCTCTGGAAGATCTTTTGTGGGTGGCCTTTCTTATGTTTTTTAAGTAAGATTTTTTGGTATGTCTGATTTTTATTTCACTCTGTAGGGTCTGTAAAGCCACATCTCTTTGACAGTTTCCGCTTCGACTATAACAAGAGTTTGAACCAAAAGTTTTCTCTTTGGCATAAATACTGAGATTTGGTTAAAAATAATTTTTGTTTTTTGTGCTACTTTATCATTCATATGTGTGTCAAACCATCATCAGCCATACATGTGTGTCATTCATATGTGAGTTGATGTTTGCAAACAGGTTCTTGACGAGATAACCTAATTCCTTATGAACAAACTCTTATAGTCAAGTTTCCGACTTTTATTTACAACTTTGGTTCAATGCACTGATCCAAACGTATATTTATGTTGTGCTACTACACTATTATGTTTGTCATCAACGAGGTGTAACATTACATAACTGATGATGGTTTCCGGAAGGCTCATGACGGATGGTATAATTACCAAGTACGATTTGACTGACCAGTGATCATTTTACCATAAAGACTCATGCTCAGGCAAAAGTTTTGTATTTGTGCTCTTGTGACCATATTGTTTCTATTTTTTTTCTCTGCTAGCTAACTAATGGACAAGATAAGTGGCAAAGTGTGTTCACCTTTTATCGCAAGGTGTGTTCACCTTTGATTGATCACTGGTCAGTCAAATCGTACTTGGTAATTATATCATCCGTCATGAGCCTTCCGGAAACCATCATCAGTTATGTAATGTCTATGAACCATAATTATTTTTTTGCTATGGGAATACTAAGACTATATTAACATTTCTTTGATTGCAACTTAATCGTTCCCATAATATTTTAGGAGCTTTGAATCAATTATCTGTCTTATTCAATATCCCATATTCGTTAGACATGTGTTTTAGTTAAATTAATTCGGAGGATATTGTTGTTTTGTTGTGATGATTAAACTTGAACATATTGTTTCTATTTTTTTTCTCTGCTAGCTAACCAATGGACAAGATAAGTGGCAAAGTGTGTTCACCGTTTATTGCAAGGTGTGTTCACCTTTTATCACCATGTGCGGAACTATCTTTGTTCATTTCTGTCTATGAACCATAATTATTTTTTGCTATGGGAATACTAAGACTATATTAACATTTCTTTGATTGCAACTTAATCGTCCCCATAATCTTTTAGGAGCTTTGAATCAATTATCTGTCTTATTCAATATCCCATATTCGTTAGACATGTGTTTTAGTTAAATTAATTCGGAGGATATTGTTGTTTTGTTGTGATGATTAAACTTGAACATCAGCAGCTCTTACATAATACTATGAAACCGTTTATGCCTTATAATCGGGGATCACGAGTGCTCATTCCGAGCTCCCAATCCCAATGCTTCAGATATAAAGCCAGTGCTGTGCTTCACTACTCCATGAAAACAGGGTAGCTGTTTTATCTTTAGTTTATGCGTGATGGGATAATATGTTAATTTCTCATATACATTTTCTGTGGTTTTGAGTTTCTTAGAGCTCATGTAATCACACTCTGAGGAAAAGACAAAAAATAACTAATCAGTGCGATGCACAATGGTCACGTTGGCACACTTCCAAGACTATGTTTGGAACCTTTATTGAGGTCTTTTTGTTATGTCATAGAGTATTCGTGTGTGTCGTAGAGTATTCGTGTACAGATGCATCAGGAGGTGGTGACAACGAGTGATTCCGGAGAAGAAAGAGGAACAGGAATTGTCAAGTCAGACTATGAGGAGACAGAGCAAGAGAGAGATGTAGAAGAAGATAGAGGATAAGAGTCTGGCAATGGCGATTCTAAGAATGATAATATCACAGGAGTAGCTTCCGTCAAGTTATTCTGTAATGATTGGCTTACACGTCAAGAGAAAGGCTTGCAACCTGGACCTCCATTTGAGTTATTAATTATTTCTAATGTAAGTCCGGTTTGCAAGATCTCTTCCTGACACTTCCTTAATGTCGTCCGGAAGCGGTTGTGTAGAATTTGGACCAGACCGCCGAAGACCTCACACTTCGCCAGGGACAGAGAGATAAAACTGCTACTTTGCCAGGGAGCTACAGCTTTGAAGTTGTCTCACCCTTTCTTGAACTTTTTTGGTCAAGAAGAATAGGGTTCTCCATTCACTACATAAATCCACTTAAATGTTTTCAGTCGTTGTTTGAAATACTGATTTTAACCGATTCTTAATATTTATTTTATTACCACAATGCTTGGCATGTTTGTATTAAGCATGCGAGATTACAAACATTGGCTGAGAATCTGAGAGCACATGTTTGTTTGTAGTTAAGAATGCCTACAGGTGAGAATGAGAACATAGTGCTTCATCCACAGAATTCACAGAATATTTAAGGTAGGAGTCCTCTTTATGCTGCAGCAGAAAATGAGCACTATAAGTTATTCCGGAGATGTTGAAGCATATGGATCTTGAAACCGCACTCATAAGTTATTCCAAAATAGACCAGAGATGTTTTCTGAAACATTCGAAAAAGAGAGGAATACTATCTATATCAGTGACAACATGAACAAACAGTTTAGCCATCAACAAACTCAAAATCATTACACTTATTCACAGTTGTATCATGAGGCAACTATAAATACTAGAAACTAAAAGCATTCTCATATCGAACTCTCTCATTGAATATGTCCAACTATGATATTTGTGAAGTCCCATTGATTTCTTACAAAGAAGAAGAAGATGGCGATGAGGTCTCATCACTTGATGATATAATTTGGAAAAAATATGTGAGAATAAAAATATAAAAATGGGGATAAAGTAAAAATAAAATTAGAAATACATTTTAAATAGAGAAAGCCTTACTCTAATTATTCCTTTTGGACTAAATAAGCTAAAATTATTTTCCAGTTGATTGGCTAAAAAGGAGTAATTTAGTTGATAAGTATTTATTCTACTTTCTTTACTTAGGCATATTATAGAAAACATTCAATATTTTCTCAGTCAATGCAAATATTTTCATTTTAACAAAAAATAATAAAAATAAATTTAGAATAGATTATACCAAAATATACTTATATTCAGATACAAATTCTAACATAATCTAAATCTAACTAACATATAATTTTATTTACTAATCAATAATCATCTTATCCTCAATTTGTTGATTTTAATCAATAATAATAAATTAAAACATTTTTCATTTGTAGTGGTGTTTTGTTTTTCTTTTAAATTAAATTCAAGATAAAGAAAATTATTGATTAGTAAATAAATTAAAGTGGGCGTTACATACTATGTAGGAAATAATTATGTAAAAAATAGATTTTCTATTCGTAATAGTTTAAAAACTTAGTTAATGATCTTCAAATTACTGTAAACATTACATAGTACAATCAAAACACTACTGGGCAACTTGACGTTGATGTAATAATCATCACGGACCTAGAAGAACTAATAGACCTCCAACTATAAAAGAAAAAGATATATGTATTATCTGCTTCGAGAATTACGCATATGTAAACCATATTTCCCCTCTTATATTTCGTACAAATATAAGTTGCCTAATATATAAGAAAAGTAATTTATGAGTCCAACATATATATTATTAATAAGGAAGATTATCATGTTTTAACCTTCAATATC
>JABAYD010013730.1:0-10110 GCA_014822095.1 Diplotaxis tenuifolia
AAGCTCATGTTTGAAGACTTAGTTATCTCGGAAGAGGAAGTGGTCAGAAGAGCTATTAAAGAAGCCAGAGCATGGAAGGAAGCCCAAAAGATCACTCACAACTCCTCTAAACCGCTCACAATGTCTGGTGTTTCTTGCTTTGTGGATGCAGCTTGGGATGGTAAGTCGGGTTACGGGGGAATGGGTTGGTTTTTCACCAACGGCGTTACTGGCTTGATTACGCAAAATTCGACAAACCGTCGGCATGTGTGCTCTGCTCTAACAGCAGAAGCGCTCGCGGTTAAAGCTGCCCTTGAGGCAGCCGTTTCGTCTGGTTTCCGAGCTTTCACTCTGTTCTCGGAATCCAAGACCCTCGTTACTCTGCTTGCTTCAGGCGGTAAGTGTATCGAGCTTCAAGGTTTGTTACATGACATCCATATGTTATGTACCTTCCTTGATTCTATCTCCTTTTGTTTTGTACCTCGCCTAAACAATGTGGAGGCTGATTCCTTAGCAAAGGCAGCTCTCTCTTCTCTCTGTGTTCTAGGCCCGAGGGCTATGTAATACTCTTTTATCTAATTAATGATGGTTTGATCAAAAAATAGAGGGATTGTTGAGGGCTTCCACAAGGTTCAAATTGTCAGATTTAAAGGTCACTCTTTTTTTTTCTCATATTGTCAAGGCAGTTCATTATCCACGTGAGAGCAGCTGTTTCAGCATCCAGTGGAGACAATAGCTTAGGAAAGCATTTTGCTCTAATCCAATGCATATCACCTACCTTGAGGTCAGAGATATGCATACAGTGAGTGATGAGAAACAACTGTTGAATCTAGGTCGGTAATGTTTCTATCTCCAGGTTGCTGCGTGTGTCTTTGGTGATGTATTTCCTCCATATATAGTGTGGATGGATCCTCCGACAGTAGCTCAGGAGCAGATGTCTATACACACGTCTGATAGTAAGCATTCATTTCACCTGAGTCTTCTTTCGAACTAGGAGATTGTTCGCAAGGCATGTTTATTTGGTCATCATTGCCAAATGTCATACTCAGGTCGGCGTGTCATATGTGATGTCAAGTGGACGTTTGGGAGATCGGTTTTGCGTATTTGACTTATGAGATTTATTGATTACGCTTTTTCAAGTGAGCCTTGAGCCTCCATTTTTGGATAGCTAAATTTTTCTTTAGATATGTTATTGATATTTTTAAAAGTATGGTCCAAATAATTATGTATATAAAATAAGTTCAAAATATTTGTTTTACACTTATTTTACTTGATATTAGTACAAGAAAGGTAATTTCAGGTAAATATATATATCTTGAAAACTCAACCGAACTTGATTTAAAAGTAATAGTAAACATAAGCTAAAATTAATTAAATACTTATAAGGATCTAAAATTTTAATATTCAGATAACAAGACATGAATCTGATCCAAAAACAAATGTTTTGGATACCCAAAATATCTACATCACAATGATATATTTAAATAAATTAATTTTTTTTTTAATTTTATATCTGTCGATATTCAAAACATGAATTATAAAATAGTCACAAGTAAATATCTAAAATAACAAAAATGTTCAAAATACCGAAACTACCTATTTTTTTTCATTCTAATATTTAATTTGAATATTATTTTATGTAAATTTGAGTATTTGGTCCTATAATGTTCAATTTTGATGTCTTATATTGTTTTATTTGGGGAATTTAAGTATATATTTGAGTTTTTGTTAAAAAAAACATAATTAAATTTGGGTATATGAACTCGAACTCAAATCTGCTATGATCCGACCAAATCCAAACCAAATTCAAACCGAAATTTATAAATATTCGAATTAGATTTAAAGTTTTTATTCTAAAAATTTAAAATCTGAAATAATCATCTAAATCCGAACTGATATATCAATATATATTTCTAATAAAAATATTTTCAACAAAATTTCTTTGTACAACGTAAAATTTATAATCTAATTAGTTATTTCACTCCGCGAATGAGCGCGGGTTACTATCTAGTAAATTAAATATTTTCTAACCAAATCAATAGTACCTTTATTATTATTATAACTAAATCGCCAGTATTAAATGGAGATAATTATTTTATATACACGGCTTTGATATCCTTTTAAAATATATTTTAACCAATTTTAAATATTTACGTGAGAAATCAAAAAAAATATTAAAAATAAGGTAATAATCAATTTTTTACAAAAATCAAATATCATAAAATTAATAATGATTTCTAGAAAGTTAATACAGAAGATAAAAAATTTAGTATGTTGTTTTATTTAAAATAATTAATAAAAAACAAAAAAAAATTAGTATAAATAAACAATAGAATTACATCAAACTGCATCAACTTATAATTAATTTAATAATATTATATATAAATAACAAAATATTATCAAACATCTATATTACAACATAATATAGTATACTCTATATACAAATTACAAAATATGAAATAAATACATCATATTTTTTTTATAAAACATGTGATTTATAGAGCTTGGGAGGTTAAGGAGTTCTTTGTTGTTGTTATTTTTCTTTGTATGCATATATGCAGCGTTATCTCTATCGCCGAATGAGTATATGATGATTCGTGGCTCAGCTTACAAATTATGACCCAAGTTGTGAATTTTTTTCTTTTTAATAAATGACTTTAGCAAATGACTTAAAATATATTTTTAAAATCATGAATATTTATTTAAATCCAATACCAGCCTGGCCAATCTAGATTTGGATATGTTGGTCCTTATTAGTCAATAAATTTCTTAATATTCAAGTTGTCCTATACCTTTTCTCCTAATCTCCTTAATTTTAATACAATTTAATGGAAGGCAACGTATAAAATTTGCAAGGTGGATAGAGTTGGGTATTTCTTAATAATGGTTTACACGTTTTTTTGAGCCAATAAGATCAAAAAAAATTCAGAGTAATAGTAGAATTATATATATTTACATAGAGTTGTCTTTAGAATTCACAAAATTTATACTGATCTAAGTGAGATCACAATTTTTTTATTGTGTTTATTAATTTATCAAATATTAAATTTCAGAATTCTATTATAATATGAGATTAGTTTGCCCCTTTACAAAGCGATAAGGTTTCATTATATATTGCTAAAATACATATTAATGAAGAATGATTACATAATTCATGTGATGTAAGCATTTTATAACAACTAGAGACTTTCCCGGGTTACGCTCGGGTTGTTTTCTTTAAATTGTTAGTTGTTTTAAAGTATTAAGTTATTTCTATTGAAATATTGAATTATCTATGGAAAAAAATGACAAATAAAAATTATTAAAATGAAATTTAAATTATTAAAATGTAAAATGTAAGAAATAAATAAAGCGCACATATTACATTAATCAAAATATTATTACAGCAGAAAAAATCGGATTTTAAACTCAAAATCATTTTAAATTTTGATTTCCTAACTTATTCATTCCCTCTCTCTTTTAGATTTGTATTTTTTAATTTGTGGCTAACATTTTTTTTTTAATTTTTAGTAAGAAACTAATCTTTGTAGAAGTATTCATGAAAAAAAAAAATTGTTGAAACAAATTTCACCTTCAAAAATGTTGAACCTAATTTTTTTTGGTAAATCTATTCTATTAAATTAGGAATATTACCTATTGATATATGTTTAGTCCAACAATTAAGAGAGAAAAAATTCAAAAAAAAAACCATTAAGGAAAACGATGGATTTTGTAGCTTGTCTATTACTTAGGGAAAAACAATTATTTGGTATTAATGTGTACGGACTTTGACAACATTCATGCTAAGAATATGATAGAAGGTTTAGAATACACAACTATCCTCTTAATTGGGTAACTGATCACCTGCATAGCTCAAATACTTACTGGAGTTTACAGGTAAATATTATCTGTTTTTTTTTGTTTCTCACGTTTGGCGAGTTGAGGTTTGTTTTCTTGGTGATAAAGCTCATTGCTCGTCCTGGATATCCTCCAACCAAGGTCTCTCCCAAACCCTTCACAATTTGAGAAACACAAGTTCTTGATTATTTTACTCAGAAAAGCATAGAAAGGAAGCAACATGCAGACGGCATCATATCAATGAAGAAAGCATAATCACCAGATATGTCTTCTTGAATCAGCACCAACATGCGACGGCATCATGATCAACTCTAGTTTTCTTAACTGACGCAAGCTCTCTTGTTCACTTTGAAGCCCAGACCTATATGTTGATGTTCAGAAGATCAGTAAAGTACTTAGTTCCTTTCTTACACGCAACAAACTCTAAAGAGATTGTTACCTTCTTAATTGCCACCCATGATCGGTTCCAGCTTGATTCATCTCCATGATATGACATTATTTCACTTCTCAGTTTGTGAATCAGTTCATTTCTCTACCAAAGAGTTCAAAAACTCATCATGTGATGCATACAGAAAATCATGAGCAGAGGATGGCAAGAAAAAAAATTATAAGTCTAGTTATTACCAGAGCCTTTGGTGCGCTCATTTGCAGGACAGCTTCTTGAATCGCCTTAAGTCTCGCCATGTCTCCCCTGTTAAGAGAAAATTTAAGGGCAGAGAGCTTGTATGCTAAATCCTGAAAAGCGACGGATCCACCCAAAAAAATTTTCTTGATGCCTTCATCTGTTCCAACCACTCTCCAACAGAGTTGTGCAAGAAATAAATTGTTAAACTCTGATCAATAACTCGATAAATCTCTTGCTTTTTTCGTAGCGTAAAAATTAGAAGGCTGTATAAAAAATAGAGCAAAGCTGCGATTTTTAAAAACAGAGCAAAGCTGCGAACTTTATAATCTCAAAAACAGAGCACAACTGAAAAGAAAATTACATTTTTGTTGTGTTGGCAACAAATTGCTGAAATGGAGTCATGAGCATCGGTCCAAGTGAAGACCCTCTGTTCGAGTTTTGACATCTATGGAACCCATCATGGAGTTTCTTGTTGTGTGCTAAAAGAGAATCATTATCCGATTTCAAAACATCGAACTGTTTCATCAGAGTATCATAGTCTCTTTCAAGCTGATTTGTCTTCCACCTAGGTCTCCTGTTCTGAAACCAATTCACAATCAGCCTAGTCTGCAACCCTAAGGCCTTAGCTAGCTGCATCTTCCTCTCAGGCTCCAGCTTGTTCCCTAGCTCGAAGATCTTCTCTAATGCCCTAACTTGCTCTAATTTCAGCCTCTTCTTCGTCCCTCCTAACATATGGGACCCATCATCTGGTAGATTGTCTTCATCTCCCACCGGATCCTGATCACTCATGTTTGTCGTGGTCGGGCTTTTGAGTTAGATGGTGGTGGTCTGATACTCCCGTGAATGACATTGATTTGTTGATCATGTAGTTTCCTCCTCCTACTACACAAAAACCTGCATTTCAGTTGCAGACATCAATCCCCAAGAGAATCCAATTCGATAAAGAAAAGAAGAAATAAACCTGGATAATGGCTTTGATGGTATCCAGAGGGTACGCGAGAGCAGTTCCTAGCGAGACAGAGGTCGTGGCAGCAATAGAATGCGTTGCAAACTGATGCTTCTCTAGAAGCTTGAGCAAAACCGTTTTCTCAAACCATTGGATCATTACACTCCTCTTCCTCCTCTCCATCAAACCGTTTCATCTCCATATTTTATCTCCTCTTTAATGCCATTGGAAGCCACAGAGGAACTTGTGTTGGAATCTGAGGAATGAACCGACCATAATCCCCATGTCACCGGCTCAAAATGTGGTTAACTAAGAATTCACCAAATGGTTTCAGGATTCTTCTATAAATCTCCGGCTATGAGGTTGAGCGGCTCCATGTTCAGATTGGGAACAATCTCCACCAGTTCATCGTCTGCCATAAACTCAACATGGTGTTAACAAATTAGATCATTGCAGACACGTACACGAAGAAACAAATACACAACAAAGAGGATAAGAAGAAGAACAACCATTTGAGGAGAAAATAGTGAGATATGAGGATCAGTCTGTCCAGCCATGGATGTAAGAAATCTCAGCTTCCACTGTATTAAAAAAAAAACAAAAGAGACCGAACAATCATTGTGTAAGACTACTGACATCTAATATCCAAAAAAAATATATTAAGACGAAGCTGAGAAAGCTAATAACCATCCCTTGCTGACATTAAATCAAACATCTTATCTACACAAATTCCTCGTACTATTTATCCAAAACCCGTGGTTCTGATCTCAGCAACATCATAATTTATCACCAAAAGAATCTAAGTGATCAACGATCAAATTTTGTAGTATTTGAAGGATACATTGTAAAGGAAAACCAAAAGAATCGCCTTGTGATTGAGATATTACATGGGTTAGAATTTGGGTGAAGATAAATCGATCCATTCTGATTCTACGAAATTGGCAGAAGAGAGGGAAACAAATAAGAGGTTCCGGTGGTGCATCATGCGATAACAGAAGTGAGAAGACTCGATCTGGAGACCTAATCATGCCAGTACTCTTGTTCCGGTAGTTTTATGCTTCCCTCATTGAGATTTGCTCAGTAACCTTAATCATGTCAACCGACTAAGAAGTCATATTTGAGTGAACTGGTTGCTTTGGTGATATGTGGTGAGGGCTGCACTTCCCTTAGTTGTATAGTAGTAGTGCTATGGATACTTAGGACCATCATTGACTGAGAAGCAAACAAAAAAAAAACTCTGAGATAAGAGAAGATGAAGAGTCGAGATTGATTGAGAAGCAAACACTAAAAAAAACTGTGAGATAAGAGAAGATGAAGCGGAAGAATCGAGGGTAAAGATGGGAGAAGAAATAGAGCTAGTCAATATGGGATGGTGACGTGGCTAAAGGAAAGGTCATTATTGGTTAATTATTTTTGTCTATGTGGATGGCCTAATCGATAAGCTTATTGCCCTTTTAATATAGTAAAATAATACGCGCTAACCCTTTGGTATCATTGACCTAATGAAAAGTCTATATAAGAAGAAAGTTTAGTTTCTTTCATTTCTCACAATCAAAATATTCAAAACATATAGAAGGTTCATTAATATAGACTATCAATGGCTCCATGTTTAGAGAAGCCTGTAGAGGTATTCATGGTTGGTGAAGAAGAAAGGGGAGAAGGTAATGGTGGTAGTACTGGTGGTGGTGGTGGTTGTAAAGGTGGTTGTAAAGGAGGTGGAGGAGGGGGCGGAGGGGGAGGTGGAGGAGGAGGAGGAGGAGGAGGAGGTCGTGGTGTTGGTGGACGTTGATGAGGAGGAGGTGGAACGTTTCTATCTTTTTCTTCCAAATAATAAAATAGTGGTTTTATGTTCCAAATATCTTTAAGGACAAACCCACTTTTCTCTTCCTTTTTACTTTGTACTTCTAAATGTGTAGGATTTGTGACTAAATTTTGTCAATTGAAAATCAACCTTTGTCTAACGGGCTTGCGTATTGAAAGAGTTATTCTTGTGTTCTTATTCGTAAAAAAAGCAAATATTTGTGTTGATATTGTTAAGATACATAGTTTTAACCTAAAAATCAATTGGTAATAAGTTAACTGGTTCATGTTCTTATGTATTAGTAACAACACTTTTCAACTTCCGACTGAGAGCACCATATTTGTTTTTGGGTTGTCGATGGTTGGACCAGCTATGGATCGGATCTGGTTAAACAGCGTGGACCATATAAAGATACAAAAGATTCCAATTCAAAACTAATTGTCTAATGATCTTTTCTAATTTTCAGTGTGGGATAACTATCCCTAATAGCTATAACTATATTTTAAAACAAACTTGGAAACGCCACAAAGTGAAATTAAAGTTCAATGAAAGTTGACATAAAAACTTATGACAAAAACATCAGGTCCACTACTAGTAGTGGATCCAGCGATGAAAAAGACTACTAGCTCAGAAGCACACCATGGTATGAAAAATCCTTATGTCGTAAACTTATGTTTGATATCGAATCATCGTGTTTTGCATACGATTCTATCCATGTTAGATAGTTGGAACCATATTTGAGAAGTGGCCTTTTCTGATGGATTTATTTGTTAGAATGATCAGATTACGAGATCGTTGGATATGTTACAATGAGCACTACAACGTAGTTTACTCATTATCGAATTCTGAGTTTGTTTAAATGAAAAATATAAAGGTCAAAAGTAGATTGTTTAGAAAACCAGAGTTTGGGCAAAAAACTAAGGAGGTTATACACTATGGAACAAAGGAAAAACCAAATCACCCAAATGTAGACCAAACCAAGTCTGGCGTTAAGCCAAGTCAAGATTGGCAGGACTGGTTTTGGATTTAAATAAAATATGCATAAAAAAATCTCATTACTTTCTCATCCATGCTAACTTGCAATTCTAAGGATTTAAGAATATATCAATCAGGTGACAAAGTTGATTACTATTATTGTACTGTTGCAATGGATGGAGAAGATGGAAGAGGAGAATGAGGAGGAAAAGGAGGACCAGGAGGAGGAGATGGAGGAGACAGAGGAAGAGGAGGGGCGAGAGGAGAAGGAGAAGCAGGAGGAGGATGGGGAGGAGGAGGAGGAGTAGGAGGGGGAGGAGGATGGGGAGGAAGAGGAGGAGTAGGAGGGGGAGGAGGAGGATGGTGGTGGTGGTGAAGATAATGATGATGGTGGAGGAGGACAAACCCACTTTTCCATTTCTTTCTTTTTACTTTGTACTTCTAAGTGTGTAGGAGTTGTGACTCCATATTGTCAACTGAAAATCAAACTTTGTGTAATGGGCTTGCGTATTGAAAACATTGTTCTTTTGTTCTTATAACTCCACTTTTCCCTTCTTCTTTTCTTGCTTTGTGCTTTCAAGTGCGTAGGAGTTACACTGGTCGAGTGGATCCAGCAATTAGCACTTCATTTATCCGAACAACAACAAATATAGAGCTAGTAGGTCGACCCAAAAGTCGACATAAATATTGTTCGGCATGTTTCACAAATGACGTAGTCTATAACTAATAACTTATATTTTCTTATAATATAATAAAAACATGATACTACCGAGTGAAAGAAAGTTATGGTAGCATCAAAAATAATGTGATCTCTTTATTTGGAACTTGAATTGTATTTTTCAATCGATTACGTGAAATTTCTTTATTTTTAAAGATGTTTCAATCTATGTTTTTTCTAGTAATTTTGATTTTATTTTAAATTTTTGGTCTTATATGAAAACTCTGTAAAGAAATGTAATATTTGGTAAGATAAAGATTCAATTTTGTGTGAATTGTTTTTCGTCTTAGTTTTTTTTTTAATTCAGAACCAGTCATATTTGTTGCTACGGTATACATATGCTTCAACTATGGACAAGTTCAGAAAAGTACGATACTTTCAATTTTTTAAAATATTCTCATCTCAACATTTTAGTGATGCGAATTTTAATGATTTTATACCTTTTTAACAATGAGATTTTCTTAGTTACACAGAAATAACTTCAACTCACTAATGCATAAGTTACAAATGTATGAACTGAAAATAGACTAATTAAAATATATTAGTGTTCAAAGCACACTAAATTATGAATTAAAAAATTAGCGTGTGAACATATTAATTGCTAAATCATTGTGAGACTGACATGTGTCAGCATATTTTATTACAATGCTTCTCTTTTAATATATAGGGGATTCTCTTTCGATACGCAAGCCTTTAATACGATGTTTTAATTTCAACTCACAATGGAGTGTAACTCTTATGCACTTGGAAGCACAAAGCAAGAAAAGAAGAATAGAGAAGTTGAATTATAAGAACAAAAGAACAAGAAATATTTACTCTGGAGGACACATTTTCAGTTTCTAATTACACTAACAGACACTTCTATTAGATGACACACATTCCTCTTGCCTATTTACTAAGATGTCCTCTAGCTAGACAATAATCTTTTTAGTTAAACTCTCACGGTTCCTTTTTATTTAGTTAGATTTCGATTTATTTAAAAAGATAAAATTCGACCTTATCTCTTTTAGATCCAGAAAGTTTTATCATCTAGATCCAAAACAGGACCACCTTAAATCGACTCCCGATATGATGTTTCGGAGAAACAGAACCCTAGACTCGCTTGTTTTTTCTCTCCTTCGCATTCGTCGTCGTCTGTCTCGATAATCCGTCATCTCTCTCATAACCACCCTCGTCTCTCTCCATATCCTCCGTTGCTCTCCATTGAGATGAATCGAAAACACGACAAG
>JABAYD010013732.1:0-12536 GCA_014822095.1 Diplotaxis tenuifolia
CACAACATCTATGTATTTCACACGAGGTTACACTTTCACACTTACGAGAATGGATGTCATCGAGAAACGGTGAACTATAGAATATGTGCGAAAGGTGAAACATATTTCTATGGAATCTTACAGGAGATCATCGAAGTGAAAGTTCCTGGTTTATTGAAGATGAAATGCGTCCCCTTCAAATGTTACTGGTTTAACACCACCGTCAATAGAGGTGTTCGGTGTAGAAAGTTTGAAGTTGTGGATATCAATACTATATGCAGGTACAACAAATTTGAACCATACATATTGGCATCTCAAGAAAACCAATTTTGTTTTATTCCTTATCCGAAGATCAGATAATCTGGAATATCTTGGTTAGCCTCTATAAAAGTTATACCTTAGGGCCGAGTAGTGAGTGATGAACAACCGCTTTTGCACGAAGATGCTGTAAATGAAGTGGAAGTACCTGAACAACCTACAGATGAAATTGTACTTGTTGATCCACAAAACCCGAGATATGATGATCGTCCAGACAATATATCGGACGAAGATAATGAAGATGAATTTGAAGAAAGTGATGACCCGGGTGATGGTTCTGATGATGATGAGTGAATTTAATTATGTTCATTTTATTGTTGGACTCATTGTATTGTATTTTTATCTTCATGTTATTGTTAGACTTATTTTATCTTGCTCATGTATTAACTTAATCTTCTAAAAACAAAATTTACATTGAAAATAAGTTAAGAGACTTTGTATTTTGGGGTTTAGAAGTGTTAAATGTATATATAACTTATGAAGTTTGGGACTTGGGGTTTCGTTTTTAGGGAATAAACATGGGTCACCCCTAATTCGTCTTAACAACTAGAGGTTCTTATTTCATCGTAACCACTAATGGTCCATGTTTCGTCGTAATAAAAGTTGGACCCTATGTGGTTGTAAATTTATCTCTATTTTATGACGACAGCTAATACAAGTGGTACTAAATTATTCTTAAAGTGTTGTAGTTAATTGGTTGCAAAATTTTGTATAAATATGTACCACTCTCCCATTATAAAGATGCACAAGAAAAAAATCTTTAAAAACAACTTCTAAAGTTGCACAAGATATTGGTTGCAATATCTTAGCCAAACACTCCCATAGAGATCAACCAGATGCCCGAGGGTTTTTCCCAAGAAACTGATTTTCTTGGGACGAATCTTCAGGGGTATGATAGATCTCTATGGAGCATTTGCGTAAAATCATATTCATCGTAATTAAGTTGTTAACTCAAGTTGTCCCTAATTGGTTGTAAAATGTGGTTCTTAATTCGTAAGAACCAGCGTTTAATCTCTAATTCGCTGTAATCTGAAACACGCACCGTCCCTAATTGGTTGTAAGTCATGGTACTTAATTCCTCGTAACTCGCTTTTCGTCCGTAATCGGTCGTAATTTACTTCAAAATTACGACGAACACCAAATCTTTATATAAACTTAAGCAGCCGAAGCCATTTGGTTCCTCCTTCCTCTCTCGCTATCAACCAACTCCCATCTCTCTTGGCATGTTTTCTTTTTTTTTTCTTTTTAGTTTTAGGTGGTTAATCTAGCTTGCAATTGGATTAGGTTTGGAATTAGTTTATGATGGAATTTGATTAGATTTGGAATTAGTAGGGAATTAGATCAGAGTTGAAATTAGTATAAAATTATTTTTTAACAGATTTAAATTAATTGTTTATAACTATTTTTTTTTGTTTTTAAAAGATCAACGATATGCCTAGTGGTAGAAAAAGACTTAGGAATCTTGCGGCCAGACCTACTTACGGGACTACACTTCTCGGTCGGCCAGAACTATCAGCTTCTAGCTCCGACACAACATCTTTCCGGGAGTTTGTCTCTGAGAGCCAAGATCAGGGAAGATCACTGCAGACAATGCACACATATGTGCCTCCTGCTCTGTATGAGCCTTCTCCTCGGTTTGAGCCTCCTCCATACTATCCTTGGTATGAGCCTCCATACCATCCTCAGTATGATCAGCCTCCTCCACAATATCCTGATTAGCAGCATGCCCCGGTTCCTGATAATGATGTGCATGCCCCACTTCCCGAAGATGCTCCGGCTCCTACAGCTGATGTCCATTCACATTGGCTAGTACCACCAAATGCTCCATATGGTAGATTTACGATGGAAGACCTTCTCTAGAAGCCGGGACGGGAAGATTTACCCATCATCAACCCAGGTCGATAACCTTACACTTTATGGTGATTTATAATATTTCTTAATTAAAAAATTTATAATATTTATTACAATTATATATTAGTCTATTATATTTTTTTAAAAAAAAATTATAGGTTTTTGACGGATAATCGTCTGGAATAAAGCATTTCAGACATCATCAATGCAAACTTCCGGGAAGCGCATCTGAAATGGACTCTTACACCGAATTATGTTGGGAGGACTTGGTTCAAGTGCTTTGCGGTAATTAGTTTTAATTATAATATTTTATTTATTTTTTAAATTCATTTTGAAATTTATTGAATTATATTTTATTTTAAAGATTTTGTTTTAGCAAAAATAAAATTGGTCTATTGCTATCAACGAGAAGGTGAAGGCAACATTCTACAATAAGGAAAAGGATCGCCTGAAGAACATTGTTGGCGATTGGAAGGAGAAGTGGAGGTTCTTAGGGGATAACTCAAAACCCATCTACATCAGCGATCACGTTTGGACTGGTTTGAAGGCTTATTGAAATTTGGCTAAGTTAGTTCGAAGGTCCCTTAGTTGCTCCATGGCCCGTTTGACGCTTGATACTGATGGCAATTTGCCAATGCTCCATTCTTTTGGACATACCTCATCTTCCGGGAGGATCCTAGAAATTTGCCAATGCAACCAAAGCATCGGTTGGATACCCGACCCTTTATGCAGCTGCAAGGGCATGGATACATGCAATGCCGATTTCTTCATACTCCCAACGGAAGCAATTTCCATAGCTTAATTTGACAGTGAAACACTTGTCGGTTTTGTCTGCACTTAGGACTCTAGATCACCGATATTGTGCACCAACAAAGCAGTTGAGAGGTCGTATTTTTCCTTACCAAGTTTGCGCACATTGGGTGTCAACGTTCTATTCTTTATGTTCGGTTTGGCTCTCTGTAATGCTAACCAGCTCATCACAGTCGTGCATATACTCAAACATAGTAATCAGTGAATATATATTCTTCAACATCTTTAATGACAACATTCCATGACTCATCTACATTTGAATCCATTATGTTGAACTTTGACCTTTGAATTGAGCTGCCGTCCAATGATCAAAACCTGAAAGATAAATCGTAGTGAATGGATTTTGAAAATTAAAATAGAAATAATTGTGTACTGAAGGATGTAATCGATACCTATGTCTACCAAATATGCAACATACGTTTGGTTGCTTTTCTGAATCTCAATAAACTTTTGGTTAAAACTAAATTCTACCGCAGCGGACACTAGGTTTATGATCCTTTTAGTTTTATATGTTGCCTCACATTTCACCAAAGGTGGACTACACATGTTGTGTGGTCGGGTTGTTGGCAATCCTACGGCAATAGTATAGACATTTGAATATGTCTTGTTTACCTTACAGAGTCATGTGTAAATGCTTGCATCTTGATATAAGATGAATACCAATCTGGTTGTATCATGCACAAAGATTTCTCAACTTATGAAAAAACATTCTCAAGCATTATCGTTTTCAATGCCAACTACCTTAAAGGATAGGGGAAATATTTGAAAATTTACGTCTTAAACTGCAGTCGAAAGTAGACAGCCTCCATATGTCCCTTTCAATGACGTCCCATCTTCGCTTTGCCACATACCTGTGGGAATCGAAATTCACACTGTCGATTTTCCATAAAATAAGGAAACTTAGGAAAACCCTAATTTTTCAGAGGTCTCGGATCTCTGCCAGAGCCAACGACAAGTAACCAAGTCAATTTATAAAGAAAGTAGATCTTATTTGGTATCCGCATTAGAGTGTTGCAATTATTACAAGAGATTACAAAGATTTGTCCGCAAGAGCTGTCAGCAAGTTAACTAGATCTAGCAATGGAAAACCTTAAACCTATTCGAGTCGCAGCTCGATGACAAAAGACGAAAATAATACGAAAAAGGGGTTTTCATTGATTTCAGACTGAATCTTATGAAAGGCTGCCTATGTACCGCTTTCGAGGATCAAGCCAAACGTAGTTCAATTGGTAGAGCTGCACCAGAGATCAAACTGCCTGGGCGAGTTCGTTTAGTAATTGAGTGCCAGTCATAGAAACCAAACTTGTCGAGAATAAAACCTAAGTTTCTAAGTGCAGAGAGTTCTAAGTCTAGAAAAGTTGTAATGGTCTTGAAAATCGTCCCCTTCTCCTTAGCCTCGACCTTCTCTTATATACTCCGCTTCTAGGCGGTTTGGTCTTTCCTTTTCCGCCCTGATTCGAGTCTATCGGAAATCTTCCATTTATCTCGATCTTTCATATTTATCCTTGGAAAACTTCTATTTATCTTCAAACTTGACATTTATCTTCAACTTGACATTTATCTTTTCCTGCAAGAAATAGATAAACCGTCATCATGTTACCGGGCTGGATTCCGTCCAAAGTCGTAAGTGGGCCTCTGTCGTGTTTTAGGACCTTTTGGGCCGTTTTGTGATTTTAACTTTTTTACGAGTTTAGACGAGACCGTTCCATGATACAATGCCGATCCTCGTAAAGTGTATCGAGTGAATCGTATAGCTTGGTAACCTTTGGTGTTTCGTCTAATCGTTTCCGTTTTATATGATTTACTCGAGTTTTTTACAAGAAAACAAGTGTTTAGCGGTTTTTATCGTAAAGTTCCAACGACAATATGGATCGGGACGAAATGGGAGATGTTCCGATCGCGGTTCGAAGTGTGATCTAGTCGAGGGACGTATGCATCATGTTCGGGCAATGCGGACAGTGCGGTTTGGGTCCCTTAGTATCAGATTGAACGACTTGGTCAGCTCGCCGGTCGGCGCGCTGGACGTTCGTTCCGGCTCGCCGGTCGGCGAGCTGGACGGGCCGGTTTGTCTTGGCCGGTCCGGCGATCTGGAAGGCTCCGTTGCTTCGCTGTTTTTCCAATGATTTTCGTAGTTGCGATTTTTAGGTTTACGAATTTTCCATGATCATAAAGTTTTTAGAATTCTTTCCGATTTGACCTCGTACCTTTTACAAACCTACTTTGAACTTTGCGAAGAGTTTTGGTCGTTGATTCCATCGTAACCGATTTTAACCCCAAAAAACGTTGATTTCGAGATTATCGTTTTTGACCCCAACATGATGTCTTTTTAATTATTTCGAACTTTAATACGATTTTCCGTACTTTCGTATCTCCCTAGAAAGTCTATAGTTTCTTGTATGCTTTTTCCGTGACTTTTAGCCATTGATTCCGTCGTGACCGATTTTGACCTCAGCAATACCCTGTGCTGGAGGCTTCATATGCAACCAAAAAATATTTAAATCGTGGACCCCCTTCTTATCCATCAGTGTGCTCCACAACGTCCCTTTGTTGGAAGCTTGGAGGATTGAAAAATATGTGAGAAGCTGTGCATATCTTCTTGCATTGTTCCCATTGCATGCTCCATTGCAAGTTCTCTAGCTCTCCAATCTTGCCAGTATGACACATTGCCATGAAACTAATCTAGAAATATTTTATTTATTGCTGCTGCACTAGGTTCCCTTTTAATTCCAATGAAGCATGATTGTAAAATCTCTCCTATCACATGAGTTGTTGCCAATCTGTGGTATTTCTTCCGCCCATCCAACATGCATGTGTGATTTAGGTTTTCGTTTCGGACTTGGAAGTTACCACTCTCGAACACTACTTACGTGCACCATAAGCATGTCTTGCCAACGCATTCGGCAACAAGTAAAGTTGGATTAGATCTTGTTGTCTTGAAATAAAACTTTTTATTTATGATATTTTTGCCAGCTTTATTCTGCAGTCGGTTTTTGATTTGAATACTCTTCCAGAAGAAAATAAAACACATCTCCCTCGTAGTGCACATCAGCCATCGCCGATTCAACCTCTACGGAACAAAAAACCATTTTTCACAGGTCCATATGTATGTTTTGAAGCAATGTGTAGATTATGTAGTATTTTGGGGCTATATGAAACTATTATTTGTGTTTGCAGTATATTTTTAGAAACATTTTTTAGAAACTATTATTTATATTTGCAGTATATTTAGAGTATTTTCAGGTCCATATGTATGTTTTGGAGCACGGTAGAGATTATGTAGTATTTTGGGGCTTTATGATGAAGAATTTCGTGCTACTAAGAATCATAAGTCAAAGTCGATATTTAGGAAGAGTTGGGATCAACAACACTCTTTTGCCATCGATCAACAGTGATGCGCGAGACGGGCCAACTTGTTGGTGACCGACTGAAAGCTCAGTAAGTTTCACATAATTACAAGAGTACACCTGGCCCACTTTATACCTAGTATTTAAGTGTTTTGTCATTGTTTGGAAAACACACCACCTTTAATCACTTTTCATAACCTATTCCATATGTAGAAGCTTTTAGTTAGATTTGGGGACAAGATCCAAGACTCGTTCAGAAATTTGTATTGGAATTCCATTGTTTGTAATCTTTATTCAATATTTTGTTTTCTATTCGGATTTTATTATGCTTTGCTTTATCATATCTGAGTAATTTTCCTTGGCAGTTTTTTGGTTAATTAGGGTTATGAATGATTAGCCAAAATATAGAATTGCTAAGGTGATAAAGATATCAATCAATAGAATTGTTATTAATGCTTGTGTTCAAGAGTAGCTAACTAGAAGCATGATTTTAGGATTGTAGACAATTAGGACAATTGGTTCTTCGCCTGAATTGATTCTTTTGAGCTAGGTTGGTAGATACATGCAACAGCTGGTCTAGGAAGTTAGTGAACCAATAGCATAAGACTATAAACAGATTAAAAGCAGCCGTCAACCAACGCTAAACTTCAACCATCGATCGACGCTCAGGCTTATCAGTTTGCTAGCTTCAAGGTCAAAGCAACGACTTAAGTTCCTAGCACCTATCTCATGCTCAAAACAATTTTCTTCTAGCCCAAGAAAGTAGACTAGCTCTCAAATAATAACTCAACTTGTACTCGTATTTCAATTGATTTAAGAACCCCTTTCCTTGCTCACTTTCACATACCCTACCATACTTTTCAGGACCGTGATCATGTCTCACAGATTCCCTGATTACATACTGATACTCTTCTTCCGATGTAGCCTCAGGACTATGTAGATGCCCATCCACATGTAGCAGTTGTTTCCTGATCAAAAACACTACATTTCCTTGTTCATCCATTGTTTTGCACTCTGTTTTGGTGAACATTACTCTCAGCCCCTCATCGTACAGTTGACTTATACTTATAAGATATTATCTTAATCCTTCAACCAGGTAGACATTGGCCAAACACATTTTCTGATATGTTTATTAACCCAACCCCTTGCATCTTCCCCTTTTTTCATCACCGAAGATAACATTTCTTCTGGTTGCTTGAACCATATCAGTTAGGACACTACTATATCCAGTCATGGGTTGGGAACAACCACTATCAAAGTACTACATATCTAACATTCTCTGGTCATTCATAGCTTAGGCGATTGCTATGATTTCTTCCGTCTTGTCCTCATGATCATCAACCATCACATCACATGACTGCATAGTATATCTTATAATTCAGGCACTTGGTCCTGGCCCTGTACATACGATTCTTCGCAATCCACATTATTTTTAAAGAATTTCTTTTCTTCTTGACGAATCATTTTGAGAAACTGATAGCATATTGCTTTCCTATGCCTTAGTCTTCCACACGCGAAGAATTCTCTGCGTATGGTAGGTGGAAGTGTCAGTTGATCTCCTTGAATCTCTGTTCTGATTTTTCTGTCTGTCCCCTTATGAAAGAGAATATAAGCCTTTGGTTATTCTGATCCCGGCTTGTTAGGCTATGACCAATTTCTTCCGCTCCGCAAAATTTGTTGTGGAAGATTCTCCATTCCCAATCATAATTTGATTCTCTTGAGGATGACTCTTAGCTGACACAAGAAGGGTAGACAATGACTCTTACAATCACAGCTCATTTCCCAATTCACTTTAGGCGGTTGTCATGTAGATAATAATTAATCTAGGTTCTTGGTTCCTTTGCTCAGCATACAAATCTTCTTGTGATTCTCCGACAGATCATGTTCTAGGCTTCTCGACTTGGCTTGTTCTTCACTATACCTTTTCCACATCTTTGCAAATCGATCTACAGTTGATTCTTAAGCCTTTCCTCATTCAGATCACATTCAATGTGATTGAGTGTTCTCATGACATTTTCAGATTCCAAGACCTTGTTCTCTTTGTCTTCTGATGATTGTGCGGCAGTGGACAAGATGTTAATTTGTGCCTTTAAAATTTCTTTTTCCTTTATAGGTCGGGTGTTCTGATGATTCATCTTGACCCATTAATCATACATTTCTCGTTGCTCCTTTTTGACATCAATTTCTCCTTGGCCCACAGGGTCTGATGTGTTTGCATCTGATAGTGACTTCTATGACCCCACCAAAGCCCCAAATTTCAAGAGGATATCCTAATGACCCTCGTCATCCTAAGACTCTCTGTCAATGTAGAAAAAAGTAGCTTAGCTCCACCCTTATGTAAATTTGGACACCTAGTTTTCAAATAACCCACACCTCTACACTCGGTGCACTTTAATTCCCTTCTCTTGTCCAAAAGAATTTAAAGTTTAAAGTGTATGTAATTGTGACAACCTGTCCACTAGAAGCTCACAGCGCTGCAGCGAATCGCCCTTAACCCCTCCCATGTGAGCCCTCATTAACTCCCCCATGTAGGTGATTGATGCGCTTGGCACTACTCGAACCCAAGACCTCACCCTCTTACAACCCTTCCACTGAACAAGCTGTCACCAATTGAACTGCAGATCAATTGGTGACATCTTGTTCAGTGCAAGGGTTGTTAAAGGGTGAAGACTTGGGTTCGAGGGACGTCAACCACATCAATAACCTACATAGGGGAGTTAGTGAGGGTTCACATGAGAGGGGTTAGGGTCGATGCACTTTTTGTCACAACCCATCATGTGGCTCACAAGCGCTGCAGCGCACCGACACTAACCCCTCACTGTGAGAGGAAATGCCTCCACATCCACCAGTAGGTTATTGGTGCGCTTGGCGTTCCTCGAACCCAAGATCTCCACCCTTTAATAACTCTCCACAACATAAGATGTCACCAATTGAGTTGTTGTCGTGAGAGTTAACGTGAGCGCGACACCGAATGTAACTATGTAATTCCCAAATAATATTATATATATTAATCTCTAATAATAAGATATGTAAATATGTAAATAAGAAAAAGAAACACTTGTGTAGTTAAGGTGACTAACATTAATTATATGTAAATATGTAACTAACATGAAAAAATTGCCTTTTGGTATAAACATTTTTGTTTGAAAACGATGATTACAAAAAATGGTTAATATAAATATTAAAAAATAATAAATTAAATTCATTACAGATATCCGAGTAATAAACCATCATGAGAGTTAACGTGAGCGCGATATGTGGGAAACTCACTTCTCAAATAATATTATAGAGATTTATTACTAGTTAGTTCACTTTCCCCATATACACATCTTATTGAGTACAATATAAATTCTTTATTAAAGCTAATAAGATTGGAAAATTTTTGCTTTTACCTTATACTAGGTAGTAATCCGTGCTCTTTGATATAGCATAGATTTTACCCACTTTCTACAATGGTATATGAGTATTTTAATATATGATTACTATGTTTTAGAGTCTATGTAGCCTTTTTATAGGTTCATGAGTGATTTGGAAGAAAGTGATGGTTTTGGAGCCTTTTAGAGACAAAAGGAGATTTCATCCGAGCTAACCATCGAGCAGACCGAAAGGTGGGCATTTAGAGATCATAATCAATCAATGCATGCCTTATGACATCGATCGATAGGCGAGACATGCAGAAACCCAACTTTGGTCCAACCGGTTTGAAGCCCAAGACTTCACCAAATAACAAATTTACCTCTAACGAGTTGTTACCTAGTATTTATAGCTTTGCCCATTGTTAGAGGCAAAGAGTGCTTTCTTATTTTATAGTTTGCATACCTAAAGTTTTAGTAAGATTTGGATAGAAGATCAAGACTTCTACAAGCTTGTGATTGGAACTATTTTGTTATTATTACTTACTTTACAAGCTCTTCAAGTACTCACTTGCTGGAGAAGCTTCGCATTGGCTTAAGTAGTTATCACCAGGATCTCTTACATCATGGATAGAGATGAAGAACGCATTCTTGCGTAATTTCTTTGATGCGTCATGATGTCTTTGAGGGAAGGAGATCTGCTGCTATCCTTGGGAAGAAGCAGATGAATGAGGTAAGAGCAAAGTTGGATAATGTTCATAAGCTTTTCAAAAAGTAGGTTTGCTTTGCAGAAGATGCAGAACCTGTATAAGCTTATCAAGAAGTTGGATATTGTTCATAACCACTCAACAACATGAGCGTAAAACACTAATAACATCTTTAACAACCACAACTAAGACAACATTTTGAACAATATACACAACAATCTACGACAACTAAGACCAAAGGAAACAATAACTAATTGATGAAAAGACTCCAAAAAAATTCTAAAACTTAGCTCTAATAAACTCTAAGACACCAATAATCTCACTTATATCTTTCTTCATATCAAGATGGTCTTGCTTTAGTTCCACATTGACACTTTTGGGTATTCCATGACCTAAATCCATTCCGATTATGCCTCAAATTATCAATCTCTTCACCTTACAAATCAATAGAGAGTATCAAAATATAAAATCAGAAGTAGTAAATCCCACACAAAATTCAAAACAGAAGATAAGAAATCAAAATATAGAAATACCCTAACTTACATGAACGAATAAATGAAGAAGATTGGAGATCCAAAAGAATACGAATGAATTCTAATATTTTGATTTGGGATTTTTTTTTATCTGGGACGAAGAAGATAGGAAACACGTGGTGTTTTTTTTTAGAAGCCCTAAAACGCAGCATTGGAATTTAACGATAAAAAAACTCAGTTTTTAAAATCACCATAGATGGAGGGTCTAATACATCAAAAACACACTTGAGAGTTTTTGCTTTACATACTTAACTGAAGGGTTTATACGCAAATTAAACTTAATTGACGAGTTTTAACGTTTAAAATCCTATAAATTAAGCAGTTTGGATTTTTTGAAAGGTAGAACTGATATTTCAACTCTAAAATGTGCTCCACTAGCTGAATTTGTCTTGTAGTATAATTATTAAGTGTAAATGTGTCTATAAAAGAAATTTTCTCTTTAAACAATTGGTCACGGCCAGAAATAGGTGCATATATAGAATAGTTATAACATCGAAAATCACATTGCCATAATATAATTATAACATCGAAAATCACATTGCCATAATATAATATAAAACTTATGCTTTTTTTTTACTACACATACACTCATATCCTACCTACAGTAGTTACTACTGTAATCACTGGTTGGAAAGCTAGTCTGATACTACATAACCAATAAAGTACACAGCTAGGAGAGCTATGAGCACTTTGTACAAGGCTATCCGTCATTGTATTTTTTGCTCCTGATATATATCATAGGTGAAAATTGGTGAAGACGTGCTTACATTGTTAAATTTCTTTCAAGATGGAGAGAAAACCGACTGTTATGTTGGTGTAGACATCATTTTCACTAGATGAAACAATCAGTTGCAAATATCATATTTGAATGTTGTAGAAGATGCATGCACTCAATGATCCAAATCAATGTTTTAGTCATTTGAAAAAAAAGCATAGCTCAAACGGAAAGTTTGTAACTACTTTTGACCTAATAGTTATAAAACATATGTAGATTAGTAGACATTTTTACAAGCTTGTCTACTTTATAAACCATTTGTAGATTAGTAAAAAAAAGTGACCACAAAAGACCTTGTCTACTTTTATAAAGCTTTAATTTTCTTTTAAGGAAATAATTTATTTGTTTTCTCCATTTTTTCTCCTTTATAGAAAATTTGATTTCTCCATTTTTTCTTCTTATTACCTTTTCCATTTCTAAAAATTAATAAAAATAAATAGTTATATGAATCGAAAAAATAATTAAAAATTTAAAGAAGTGATGAAATACTTATATACACAAACTGATATTTTTTATTTTCAAAAACTTGGTAAACTAAAAATTTTAATAATATTCTACAGAAAGTAGAATCATATTTTACGAAAAATCACATAGTATAAATCATATTCCATGTTAAACAATTAATTATACAGTTTTTAGTACCTATATTCTACGTTTATAAAGAATTCTACAAACATACTGAATGCAGGTTCTACATTTTAAACCACTTCTAGAAATACCAGAATACATAATCTACATATAACTCAAACGTCCACTCATAGTAGAATATGCTTATCTTGACATGTTAATGTTTCTACGATGTATAAAAGGTACTTTCTACGGATAAAATAAAACAAAAATTCCAAAATTTTTGAAATAATTTAGAA
>JABAYD010013734.1:0-10227 GCA_014822095.1 Diplotaxis tenuifolia
AATAACAATTGTTATATTTTTATAAATTTAATAGAATTTTTTAAGTTTTTTATTTCTGTTTTGTGTTATTATTTTAAATAATCATTGATTTTTTTAAAACTAAAAACTACAAAAAACCAAAAACTAAAATCTACAAACTAAAACCAAAACCAAAAGCTAAAAAACAAAACCGAAAACTTAAAAATCAAAAACCAAAAACTAAAATCTAAAACTAAAATCTAAAAACCAAAAACAAAAACTAAAAACTAATTCAAACAATCATTACCTGTAAATTGATTTTAATTTGTTTTTAGATTTTCGATTATTAAGCCACGATGGCACTTTGCATGCATAAATAGTATTTTGGCATTTTTACATTATACATTGTTCTTGGTTTACGAGAACCTATATTACTAGTACAACAATCATTAGTGCTTTCTTGGTTTACGAGGAGCTAGATTAGTAAGGGAAGAAGAAAGGTCGAGAATTTAAAGAACAGAGCATTCATGATGGATACCATTTTGTCTGCTTCTAGTCGTCCTGATTATATAAATCTATCACCATCATTGATTTATCTTACAATTATTCAAAGAAAAGTCTCAAAAATAATACGCAATATAGATAAAGGATCTTCAATCTCACTCTATTTCTACACTAAAATAGAGTTCATAGTAAATGTATTCTAATAATAATTTATTTTCTACTATATAATAGAGTAAAAATAAGTTTACTCTACATATAGAGTAACTTTTTTTTTTAATATTTATCACTCTATTTTTCACTCTAAAATAAAATATCATTAGAGCAACAATCAATTTTATTTAATGTTACTCTATTTTAGAGAAAAAAATAGAGTAAATCATTGAAGATGGTCTAAAAAGAGAAAACACGACCATATCAATAATATTCTACTACTTGCTTATATGTCATGTTCTATTCATGAAAGAAGTAAAAATCCCCTATATATTATTGAAAAACATTATAACATATTTTTGGTAGACATATATCATCATGAGAATACTATTTAAATTTATTAGAAAAAATATTAGTTCATATAAATATATAATATATTTTTTTATTAAACTAAGCATAAAACTATTATTAATACTATTCATTATTACCTTAAATAAAATTTACAGAATTACTTAATATGATTATAATATATATATTTATCTATATGATAATTAATTTTTTGAATAAGAAAAATTTGATAAAAATTTGTATAACCTCTACTCTTTTTGTTAAACTTATATTGTGAAAAGAAATTAAACAATAACCTTAATTATATAACAAAAAAATATATTTTTCATATATATTATATTTTAAATTTTTAAAGACGACTATATATTAATAAAACATATAAAAGTTTCACATATAATATTTTTTAATTAATATTTTAATTTTTTTATTATAGCACGATACAAACAATTATATAATTAAGTAAGAAATATTATTTAATAAATATTCAAATTAGAAGTGTATATATATGTACATTTTTAGTGATGTTTAAATTAAACTATATACCATTTAAAAATACATAAATATGTAATTCTAAAATTGAATTGAACAAGTATTGAGAATTTAATATTATAGAGATAAAATTTGAATTTTTTTTTAAAATGATGAAGAATTATTTTAAATATTAAATCTCTCATATTAAAAATGATGTTATCAATGGTTTACAAGTTTTGTTATGAAAATATACAAATGATCATAAAACCTTATAAATGTGAAGCTTTATTGATTCGATAACTAAATTAAAAGTATATATATATATATATATATATATATATATGTCTATATATACATATACATGTTAGTATCATTTATTAATTAGATTTACTTATATAAAGTAGTTGTAAATAAATAAATATGATTATTTTATTTAAATATTTGTGTTAAATTAATTGTATATATAATAGTAACAGATTTCTCAATTATTCAATGTATATATATATATATATACTCGTCCCGCGTAAATACACAGATATTAACCTAGTACCCTTAGTAAAACACGAACTTTTTATTTCATTTATTTTGGTTAAAAAACACAAACGTTTTGTTTATGAGAAGATTACATGGTGGGTCACTTTCTATAACTTAGAGAATAATCCTCCACGAGAATAATGATTAAGCTCGGAACTAGACGAGCTACATAGATGCACTTGCATTGACGTCACTGTCGTGGTCCAACAATAAATTATCCTCCGCTGGTTCTATCCAAAGCTCAGACATATTTGTATTAACGGGATAGACAATAAGTTCACGAGTGTTCATGGGTTGGATAACGTTTGGGTCGGCTCCAAAGAGAAGATGAGCGAATGATTCTTGTGCCTTCTCTGAGTTGTGACGTCCGTCGAAGTACAGGTAAGACCTTTGATACTCGCATAGCTTCGAATGCACGTTAGGTTTACCGCAACCATACGCGTTGTGCGACCCAATACCGCAACACGATATATTGGTTTCGGAGAAACCTATTCAATCACAACAAGTATTATCACTAATGATATTAACTATACTACTAATGTATAGTAATACTTTGTAACGGTATTTTACATAATACTTACGGAAATTCATTCTTCGTTGTGTCCTGCGAAGAATGACATTGTAGAAATCGAAAACGGTGAACTGGAAACCGGATTTGGATGTCGCTAAATCATTCATCATCGGTCCGATTTTAGCGTTGTGTAGTTTAGCCAAATCGTTGAGTTTCTCGTAACAATCGTTGCCAGTGTTAAACTCTTGTCTCACGATAGGTAAGCAACCTAGGGGTGGTAACGTATATATGACGAACTTACTAGCTCCCGACGAATACAAGAGCTGCAATATTCACATTTGTTATTTACATATTTATAGTATCAAATATGATGAATACTATTAACTAATTTTCCTATTAAGTTTAAGTGGAAGTAATTACCTCGATATTGTATTTTAGTTGGTTAGTGACTTTAACGACAAAAGCTTCCTGGGCAGAACCATCGGCAGTAGGATTGTTTTTGGTGAAGTTTAAGTAATCTTCCATACCAATGGATATCATAAAAACTGATTTCAGAATGTAATCTTCGTTCCAGTTTGATATCATCTGATTGAATCTCCTCACTTGTTGATTCAGATTCAACTAGGAAAAAAATAATTATACCATGCGTTACATAAAGTATTAGAATCTTGCTTATAATCCTTTAACAAATAAATAATGATAATTATGACTGATAATAATTATAATACAAACACATTACACATATATAAACTTACAGAGTCTTTGGGAGTCCCAAGTATAGTAGCCGAGTCTACAGCAAAGCTAGCTCCTCGTGAGACATGGGCGCCGGGTTTAAGCGCCGGGGGTAAATCGTGTGAAATACCCATGAATTTTGCTGTCATTTTATTCACCCCTCATTATTGTTATGAACTTTAATTGCGAATCTATTTTCTTTTACTAATTTGGTATATTAGATATGGTTATATAAAAACAAAAAAAAATTCTAAAATAAATCAGTATGTTTGGTGTACGTAGAACATTATCTATTTAATTTTTCTAATGGAACATGTGTTCCTCAATATTTTTTAAAAATAATCTATTACAGATTACTTTAATTTAACATATGCATACTACCCCCTCGTTTCAAGATGTTTCACGTTTTAAAAATTTCACACATATTAAAAACATCTTCAATTCAGATTATAAATACATTTTTAGATTTATTTCTCATATTTTTAACCAGTAAAATTTCAATAAACACAATTATTTTTAAAGTTTACAATTTACCATTATTACTCGATAAAAATTTTATTGAAAATATAATAAAAAAATATCTTTTGGAAACATATATTTTTTATGGATTTTTTTGTAACAGATGGAGTAAAATATTATTTTAGATATTTCAAAAGTATGAAAATTTGAATTTTCAAAAAGAGTTATCATGATTTTAAAATACTTTAAATATAAATATTTATATTTAAAGAGCATTCGGTTGCCGTGAGACCTTTGAAAACAATTACTAGTTCTTAGTATTCAAACTTTTCACACATACTTATAAAATGCTCTGCAAAATTAAGTTTCGAAGAAAAAATCCTCTGCAAAACAAAAATTACTAATGTCTTATCTTTTCGCATCTGAACTCAATTCGAAATTATTTTATTGATTTGATGTATAGATAAGCTCACAAATACGCCATAAATTACATGTTTTTCTCATTTTGTTTTTTTTTATAAGAAATTATAAAATTTAGTTTGTTCTTAGGAAAACAGAGAAAGAAAAACAACAAACTTACCGATAAAGTCCGGGACGATTTTGCCATCCGAAAACTTGCCGTTGGGGTCATCTCGAGATTTACCGTACGGCCAGAAGTTTTGAGGGAGTGAAACACTTGTGATGAACTTTCTATTTCCAGCGTCGAAGTAGGAATCTCCGAATGTGAACAACGCCACCGCCGGAATATTTTGTCCGGCAACGGTGACAGGTTTGTGGAACAGTGTGAATACAATAAATACCCCGAGAACATTCGCTAACTTGAAGTTGGTTGCCATTTTTGTGGAAAAGAGGATGATAAGATATGTTTGCTAAGTTCAGCTGGCCACTTTCCACTGCTAGGTTTATATAGTAAAATATTGGAAACTAAAATAGTTAAAACTTAACAGTTATAAGAACTAACTGTAATCGAACACGTTTTAAAGATAAAGTTTTGTTGAAACTAAAGAAAAGAAATAATAGTTGTAGCATAGCACATAACTACCATAACTATATTAAAAAATAAATAAAGTGATAGCGTTGTGAAAGTGAAGTAATCATTAATCGGTCTCTCACGTTTTTTGATGTGTTATTGCTTGAAACTACTTCCACTTCTACCTAACTTTTCTAAATACAATGTAGTTTCCTTTTAAACTCGTAATTAACAAAAACACAACAGACATAATTGTGATTATACTATAATATCAGTATACCAATGCCCTTATCCTTATGTATATATTTGTATTCACCAGGACAAGACATGCATTGACTGATTTATAGTTGAACAAAGATTAGAAACAAAACATGAGATGAACTCTATCATACTGTTATTGAGCTTTTGTCAAAGACCATTATATTGTTTGGTAGATATATTTCTTACACAATATTTTTATGCACAAACATAATATATTGTGTAAGAATTTCTATATTATAGCATAGACAACGAAATGAGAATCCTATTATTTATTTATCTTCTTTGTATACTAGACTAGTGAGTTTATTTATATATAAGAGGTTTAAAATTGGATCTAACTGATATTTATCAATTTCTTACAAACTATATTTTCTGTTTCTTGCAAATTATTATTGTTCAACATTTTTAGTATAGGATTTGCTAATATAGAAGACATTAATTAATCATTTTTCCTAATAATACACTTTCCGTTTTTGACATTTTACCCTTTTTAATCTGTAAAATTTTAGAAATAAATATATTTCAGATGTTTTAAAATACAAAAAATATGAAAACTTAATTATTTGGTTGGTTCAGGTTTTTTTCAAATAGAAACAAAAATTATTAGACATTTTATAATATTTGTTCATCTTATTTTAGAAGTCACCTTATGCTTCTACGCGAATGTAGAACACGAATTCTAATTTTTAAACTATTTCTAATTCTACCTTAGGTAGAATATGAATTCTGCAGTGTATTCAGTGATTGTTAGTTAGATTATGTATTGTAAATGATGTTATGTCTTCTACTCTTTTCTGAATATACGTTCTACCAATTGTTAAGATTCTACCTGAAGAAGAATGTGATTTTTACTTATCCTTAAAATTCTACCTTAGATAGTATATAAGTGTTCTAAACCTTTTTTTAAGTGGTTGTTAGAAATTTTATTGAGAATTATTGTTTAGACGGCACCTAGGACGACTTTTTGAATGTTTAAACCGATCTGAAAAATTGTTTTGCTTATATTTGATTGACCGACTAGGTACTGTCTAGATCTATTTTTAATGTTGGAGACGCATAACGTCATAATTCTTGCTCAAATGGAGCAACAAAGTGCTGAATTGGCGGAACAAAACAAGATTAACCAGGAAAAACTAGACAAAATGAGGTTTTTGTTTCCTTCAAAATTTAGTTTTTTTTTTAATTTAAGACTTTTAAATGTTGTTTTTAATTATGTAAAACTTAATTTCTATAATCTTTGTTTTCAATTTCATTTTTTCTATAAAGTTATTTAATTAAAATATAAATATATGAAAAATAAAAAATAAAATATTTTGAAATTAATAATCAATATAGATTCTGATAAATAGAAATCGGTCGGAAATTTCAGACCAAACAACATCATCAGAAATTTTGGACCAAACCAGTTTATCGAAAACTGCTGACCATTTAGTCGGAATTTTCCGACTGCAGTGTGTCATCGAAATATTCGGTACTGCTATCGGAAAATTCCGACTTGTTTGGTCGAAATTTTTTGACTGAATTTCTTTCTGAAAATATACTGATGAATAGTTCAGTCGGAATTGTTTTCGACAATTGCCAACATCATCTTTCTAACTTATATCGTTGGTTATCTATTGGAAATGTGATTGTCGAAGTCCATTGGCTTGTCATTGGAATCTCGGACGAATTTCTAACGAATTCTTTTTAGACAAAACTATTCCGACGAGATAGACCGTTGCAATTCACCAGTTTTCTTGTAGTGAACACTGATAATTTCTAGCTTTGACTAGATATTCTACGTTCTGTAGAAACTGTTTTCTAGCTAGTGAGTTATTGAATCCAAAAATATAGGAGAAAATGAATAAGAGTGTATACGACAAGGAAGAACAAGAGATTAACTTCATGTGAGCATTGTTTCTGTTTCTGACAGAATTTCTTCTAACCAGCAAGGCACATTTGCAGAATGCCATAAAAGTGCATTTTTTCCATCGTAACCAACTTAGCTAGTTTGAAACTGAAAAACCGAAGCTATCACATAAAAAAGAATGCAATGGGATATAGATATTTTGAGGAGATCACAACAAGTCTATTGTGTTAGGTATATGTGCCAACAATAGCAATACTACAGAGTTTGATTACTAAAGAGCTGTTCCCAGGTCAAAAAGGTTCCTAGTTCTTCTACCACCATCTCTTGTATTCCGCTTTAGACAAAGACTCCAGTCACTCCACTGCTGAAGTTCCCTGGATACCACCATTGGGGACATCCTCGCTATTGCATAAACACTCATAGAAAAAACAATAGAACTTGTATGAATACTACTCTAACTGACAAATCTTATAATGAGATCAAAGTTAACTTGAGTTTTATTAATCTGAATGCTTTGGTATTTATACAAAGTGGTATATTGCTAGTCTTAGCAAGAAAAGGAAAACATAAATCCAAAACTAAATAGGAAAACCTAGAAAGATGTTTATCTAAAACTAACTAGTATGATTCCTAAATACTTTAGTAATCATACTCCAATACCCCCCTCAAGTTGGAGCATGAATATTGTTGATGCCCAACTTGAGAAGAAATGCATCGAACTCCTTTCGTCCGAGAGCTTTTGTTAAGATATCAGCTAGCTGATTCTGAGCTGTCACATGTGTTGTTTGTATGATGCCTTTAACTATCTCTTTGCGAACAAACTGGCAAATGATACCCATGTGTTTCGTTTGCTCATGAAGAACCGGATTTGCACTGATGTATAAAGCAGATTTGTTATCACAACAAATGGTCATTGGATCCCTGTGTGTGATACCAAGTTCGGATAAGAGGCCCTTGATCCAAATAAGTTCTTTAGTGACTGCAGTCATGGCGCGGAACTCAGCCTCAGTAGAAGATAATGACACACAGTCTTGTCGTTTTGTTTTCCAACAAATAGGTGACATCCCAAACTGCACGATCCAACCGGTTAATGATCGGCGACTTTCCTTGCAGGTACCCCAATCTGCATCACACCAACCAGTCAAATAATTCGTGGTGTTGGCCCGAAACAAAACTCCTTGCCCGATAGTTCCTTTCAAGTAGCGTACAACTTTTTGTGCTGCAAGCCAATGCTCTTCCTTTGGTTTCTGCATAAACTGAGAGAGCATATGTACGGAGTAGGCTAGATCAGGGCGAGTTGCGAGAAGATATATTAATCTTCCAGTAAGACGACGGTAATGGGTCGGGTCTGGTAGTAGATCACTTTGAGCATGGTCTAATGTATGATTCTGATCCATGGGAGAGCCAGCGGGTTTGCATCCAAGAAGCCCACATTCTGTGACAATATCTAATGTGTATTTGCGCTGGCAAAGATATATTCCGTGTGGACTACGTGCAACTTCCAGGCCTAGAAAGTATTTGAGTGGACCAAGGTCTTTCATATGAAAGCATGTTGAGAGATAAGCTTTGAATGATTCTATTGCAGAAGAAGAGTCCCCGGATATGATTAAATCATCGACGTATACAAGGATTCTAAGCGTGACACCTCTTGTATTGTAGACGAAAAGAGAGTGATCAGAGTAAGTCTGAGAGAATCCGTATTTAAGGAGAGCTTCGACCAATTTAGCAAACCAGCATCTTGGTGCTTGCTTGAGTCCGTATAATGACTTGCGGAGTCGGAAAACACGATCATCATTGGAGTTAGAAAACCCTGGGGAAGCTTCATATAGACTTCTTCTTGGAGATCGCCATGAAGAAACGCGTTGTGAACATCCATTTGATGAATCTCGTGGTTTAGTTTGGCGGCAACGTCCAAAAACATACGAACCGTTGTCATCTTGGCAACCGGAGAAAATGTTTTTGTGTAGTCTAATCCTTCCTCTTGATTATTTCCCAAGACTACTAGTCGTGCCTTGTATCGTTCTATAGTTCCATCAGATCGAAGTTTGATTGTATATACCCATTTACACCCGAGAACTTTCTTATCTGGTGGCAAGTGTTGAAGTTCCCATGTGTTGTTTCTTTCAAGAGCTTCGATCTCTGCTTTCATAGCTTCACGCCACACTTTGTCTTTCATAGCTTGTTTGAAATATTTCGGTTCAATATTTGTTGATAAAGAAATGATATAGCTGCGATGATTAGAGGAGAGGCGATCATATGTTAGATAATCTGATAAAGGATAATACGAACCTGAGGAAGGTACTGGAATGGACGACAGGAGAGAGGGAGTAGAGGGGATTGCAGTGACTGAATTGATGACATAATCACGAAGACGCGTAGACTGTGTTCGTGTTCTATGTCCTCATCCCAGCTGTTCTATTTCAGCTGGTTCTGCTTCTACGGGGACAGCTTCATCGGCATGATCTGTTTCTGAGAGAACAGAGTTTTCATTATCCTCTGTTTCCGAATTATTTGAAACAGACGGAAGTGATGTCGGATCAGCGATACTTATGTCCTCATCGTTATCTGCGTTAGTCATTGCAAACGGCAAGACAAGAGGACTCTGGTTCTCCAGAGATGATGTTTCAAGGTAAGGAAATACGTCTTCTTGGAAATTAACGTCACAGGAGATGAAAACAGTTTCGTTTTCTAAGTCGAATATTCTCCATCCCTTAGTCCCTGAAGGATATCCGAGGAAGATACACCGTCGGCTCCGTGTTGCAAACTTGTCTCCCTTCGTATTTTTGTTGTGAGCATAGGCAAGGCAGCCTAAAACTCGTAGATGAGATATACTTGGCGGCTCTCCGTGTAGTACCTCATATGGCATTTTATGTTGAAGCAACGAGGAAGGTGTACGGTTGATGAGATGCCCCGCAGCTAAGATGCATTCACCCCAAAACTCTATTGGTAGATTAGCTTGAAAACGCAAGGCACGGGCTACATTAAGGATATGTCGATGTTTGCGTTCAGCTCGTCCATTTTGCTGTGGTGTATGGACGCAAGATGTTTCATGGAGCACTCCTTTTTCTTTGAAGAACTGTGTGAGACACATAAACTCTGTCCCGTTATCACTTCGGATTGTTTTAATCTTTACCACGAACTGCCTCTCAATAAGAGCTAAGAAGTCTTTAATTTGATCTGCCACCATCGTTTTGTTGGGTAAGAGGAAGAGCCATGTAGCTCGTGAATGATCATCAACTATCGCTAGGAAGTAGCGAGAACCACATATAGTTTTTGTTCGATATGGCCCCCATAGATCGCAATGTATTAAATCAAAACTTTCTTTTGCATTATGAAAACTATCCGGAAAACTTTGCCGGGTTTGTTTAGCTCTAAAGTATACATCACAAGATTTGATAATATTTTCATCGTGTGGAGATGATGATTTTGAGACTATGCCAGTGATCGGAGATGATGGATGTCCAAGACGCCGATGCCATA
>JABAYD010013734.1:10309-20380 GCA_014822095.1 Diplotaxis tenuifolia
TTGGCCAAAGGAGATGAGATTGATGTGAAAGCCCGCCACATAATACACGTTTTTAATGTGCAATTGTGGTGTTAGTTTGACGATTCCTTGCTTGGAAGTTACTGCTTCAGAACCAGCAGGTAAGAGAACCGGAATAGGTGCGATGTTGTGTGTCTGCTCCATGATATCAAGGCATCCAGTCATGTGGTGCGTTGCTCCTGTGTCTAAAATCCAAATACACTCGGTTTTCTTACCCTTTAGATGTTCATTGTTTGCTCCTTTGTTGATTAATTTTTGAACTATGCTCCATTGTTCGTCAGTTATACCACTGAGCCCTTGTCTATCTGAATCGGTAATAGTGACGTTTGCCTTCACGTTGGCTGTATTAGTTTTAGCCACAGTAGCCGTATTGGCCTTAGGAGTCACGGCTTTTACGGTTTCTGGTTGTTTATTTGTGTTTGTTGTTGATCGGTTAGGAACTCTTGGTTTTTGGCTTCCTTCCCACCAATCAGGATAACCAATCACCGTAAAACAGCCTGATGCTTCATGTCCTGTCCTGCCACAAACCGTGCATTGCCGAGTAGGATCCTTGTTAGCCGGTCGTGTTGAGTTTGGTTTAGAGTATGTTGATTGTTGTCGATTTTGAGCTGCAAATCCCATAAAAGGTTTTTCTTGAGTTGTAGTTGATCGGATTATCTCATTCTGCGAGATGGTTTGGTAGACACTATCAAGATCAGGTAACAGCGAGATTGCACATATTTGAGATCCGATTATCCCATGTGTTGCTTCGTCTAATCATGCAAGAAAGTCATGAACCCGTAATGTATGTATTTCCTGGTCTCTTGCAGTGTTTAAGTCGCATTCGCACTTACCACAACTACATTGTTTTGAGATCATGCAGTCAGCGAATACCGTCCCAGATCTTTGTTAGACGTCCAAAGTACTCGTCAACCGTTGAGCCGTTCTGTTTACAGTTTGCTAAGGCGTTTCTCAGCTGCTGCAGTCGAGCTCCACTTTTGACGGAATACCTTTTTCTAATCATATCCCATAGATCTTTTGCGATTTCCCGTGTCGAAATCGATGATTTGATCTTAGGTTCAATTGTTTGTTTCATCCATCCTACTATGAGGTGATTGTTTGCCGTCCAATCTTCAAGGTAGGGTGAATCGGCTGCCGGTTTAGGTAGACTCCAAAGTTTATAGCCCATTCATCGTAATTCAAGCCGTTGAGAAGTGGTTGAGAAATCACAGCTTCGGGATTGTCATTCGATGAAAGATCGTAAGGTGTGATGGTCTTATACTTGCGTTCGTTTGCTGCAGGTGTAATAGACATTGTTGTTGATGATTGATTGCTTGCGGAAGATGATGATGATGAGAAGATATGTGATGTCTTGAATGGATGGTGTTTTGTGTTTTAGAAAACACGGAAACACACAGAGAGATTGATTCGATGTGTTGTACTTGATCGAAGCAAGTTCAACGAAGATGAGGATGTTTTTGATTTTTATGCTTGTTTAAGCTCTAATACCATGACAAATCTTATAATGAGATCAAAGTTAACTTGAGTTTTATTAATCTGAATGCTTTGGTATTTATACAAAGCGGCATATTGCTAGTCTTAACAAGAAAAGGAAAACATAAATCCAAAACTAAATAGGAAAACCTAGAAAGATGTTTACCTAAAACTAACTAGTATGATTCCTAAATACTTTAGTAATCATACTCCAATACTAACCAATATTAAAAAACTCAATGATTAATATTTTGAAAGAACTCATAAAACTCAACATGCAAACAATTTGAATAATTGAAAAGAAATCTCCTAAAAATCGACAATACCATACCGATGACGTTTCTATAATGATTAAGGAGGAGGACATGGGGTGGAGTAGAGATGTCGACAGCCGTGACACCGGAGAAGAATCGCGACATCAAAACTACAGAGGAAGATGAAGGAAGATGGCCATGGAAAAAGGACGAGAGAAAGAAACGTAGAGAGGATGATGAGGAGCTCAGAAGAAGGATAAAGCAAAAGAGGCTGGATGGTTAAAATTTAAAAGAAGAACAGAATTTGAACGGGAAAAACTATAAGTTTTTTTTTATAACACTTTAGAGCTGGTTCAAAATGATACAAAAGAAGCAAATGAGATAAGATGAGAAGTCATTATATACCAAACAAAAGTGGAAGGGTCCTCACCAAACCCTTTATTGGTGAGTCTCTATAGCAAGTAAGTGGTGTAGCCACACCGGAGCATTTCGGGCGATGTACGACTGGTGACGCAGATCGCGAATGACACTTAAGGCAATAGCCGCTGCATCTGCATTGCGTTCAGGAAGGGCGTGATCTACACTTCATGATTCTATCCTTGCTAGGAGGAAAGAGGTACTGTAGCAAATATGGCTGAGGTTATGATGATCTCCAGGCCTAGGCTTAGTGAGAATGTCGCGTAGGCTCTCCGAAGACGTCTCGAAAATAATATTTGAAAAGTGTAAATTATGCAAACACAAACATTCAACCACCCAAAAAAATAGCCCACAATTCTGCCTTTGTTTTTGTGTGCATACAAGAATAGGCACGATGACTGTGCATGATTGTACACTCATTTGCATCACGTAGAATCCATGAAGCACCAATAACATGATTTGAATTTTCCCGTGAGGATCCAACATTACATTTGAGAAAACCATTAGACGGTTTTTTCCATCGAACCATATTTATATCAACATTATCCAAAACATCATTTGTTCCTGTGAATGTATCAAACCATGTAGATTCCTCTTCATAGGCTTTCTTAGCAATAAAAAAAGGCTCGATAATCTTGGTTTCAAAAACAAAAACATTCCCAGCTTTCCAAATTTCCCCTAACAACCAAGGAAAAACTTTCCTCTCTTAGCAATCTTGATCAGGTGTAAAAAATTAAAAAGGTGGAATTCCGAGAGAAACCTCCTGAGGGTACTGGGAAGTTAGATTGTTCCCATATGGCCCATGCTTTAACACATGTAAAGAGAACATGACAAATACTCTCAACACTATTACCACAAAAAGAACATGTTGGATCAATCGGAATACCTCGAGTAGTCAGCCGTTGTTTCACAGCTAAGGCACCGGATATAGCACACCACATAAAATGTTTTATTTTTAGTGGACCTTTGGTCTTCCACTCATCTCTGCACAAATGTTTTTCAATAGGAGTAAGAGAGTTTCCTTGAGGGTGGTCAAATCCACCAAAGCCTCCAATAGCTTATATCCACTCCGAGTAGAATATGATCCACTAGGTGTGAAACCCCACCTAATAGAATCATCAAGTACAAGGGATGGTTTCAACAACATTATCCTCTGTACATCTTGTGGGCGAAAGTCTAATGCAACAAATTAACATCCCATTGATTTGACCCTTGAATGAGTAAGTCTTAGACTTTTAGAGCTGAATTTATGGGACTATTCTGACGATATAAAGGAGGCCTAGGAACAGTGTCAATAATCCAGTTTTCAGCCCAAACATTAGAATCAACCTTATTGCCAATATGTCGATACATTAAACCCTTTTAAGCAGTTCTTTACCATGCATGAGACTCCTCCATGCATACGATGGACGTGACCGCATTCCATATTCAAGAAAGTCTCAATTTTTTTTAATATTTTTCCTTTAAGAATTAGGGCTACTAAAGAATCAGGGTTATTCCAAATACGCCAAGCTTGTTTCCCGAGAAGAGCCTGATTGAAACGCCCAATATCATGAAATCTAAGGCCCCCATGTTCTTTGGGTTTACACAGCTTTTCCCAAGAGACCCATGAGATTTTTCTTTTTTTATCCCCACTACTCCATCAAAATTCTATGATCACACTTGTAATTCTTTCACATAAACCTTTTGGTAACCGAAAAACTGACATTGCATATATTGGCAAGGCTAAAGCAACCCATTTTATCAATACTTCCTTAGCCCCCATTGACAAAGTTTTAGAATACCACCCTGTAACATTTCTTCTAGTTTTTTTTTGATGAAATTTAAGAGGTCTTGTTTTGAACCCTGGAAACTTTTAGGGAGGCCAAGATATGAACTTTCTCCACCTTCCTTCTCTATACCCAAAACCCCTTTTGTAGCCTGTTTGGTTTCATCGGATATTTTTTCCCAAAAAATTATGGATGACTTCAAAAGGTATATTATTTTTTTTTGAAGGAATGTTAAATTTTATTCAAACAAAAAAGGCCTTTTTACAAACTAATGCAACTTTAGTCTAAAAAGTGTTTGGAGATTTGTTTTGTGGATCTAATATAAAGATTCAACCCTATGCTCGAGAGGCAAACCACTCCATCATCGCTTGGTTCGTATGTTTCCCACCTTTCCCACGAAGAGAACTTATCCTAAAAGGTATATTATTTGACTAGACACATCCCCATAAAGTTGTAGACCTTTCAAAAATTTTTCATTATCCCTATTAGAGGCTTCACACAGCAACATGCTATCATCAGCAAATAACAAATGGTGAACCGAAGGGTTGTCAGAAGCTAATTTTATACCATGTAATTTCCCTTGTGCTTCAGCTCTGTTTAGGATATGGACTAGAGCTTCATCACATAAAATGAAGAGAAAAGAGGATAAAGGATTTCCCTGACGTATTCCTCTTTCCGGTTTAATAAACCATGGGAGCGTCCATTAAGTAACACCGAGAAAGTGACATTACTAATGCATGACATTATCCAACAAACCCATTTCCGATCAAATCTCATTTTCTCTAATAAAACTTCAAGGAAATTCCATTCTACCCGGTCATAGGCTTTTGACATATCTGTCTTAATAGCCATTCTTTTCCAATTTTATCATTTGTTTGCAGACCATGTACCAATTCATGTGCGATGATGACATTATCTGTAATTACATTCTCCCAACAAAAGCCCCTTAAGTCTCTGATATTATATTAGGCAAGACCACTCTCATACGCTCACATAAGATACGAGAAATGATTTTGTATTGGACATTGCAAAGACTAATGGGACGCATATCCTTTATCTCCGTAGGATGTAAAATTTTTGGTAACAAAAATAACTGTGTATCAGTAGGAAGAATTGTTGTTTAAAAAAAAAACCTTGAACATCCTCAATAATTTTCTGTCCCATAGTTTGCCAATAGAAAAAACCAGTAAGACCATCTTCTCCAGGGGCACTACTACTTTTAATACTAAAAACTGTTTTCTTAATTTCGTCGTGAGAAACCTCTTTGGTTAAAAGTGTATTCATCTCCGATTTAACTCTGCTATTAAATCCCTCAAACAAAGTTTCTAAATTACTTGAATTTGAGCTTGTAAACAAATCTCTAAAATATTCAGAAAAAACTATGAGTTAGATTTATATTTTTATTTGTTTGTATTTTTATTTAATTTTATAATTAATTTTAACTAAATAATTGAGGGTACAAGGGAATTAATTGAAAGAATAATGTATTATTAGGACATTACTTAGGAGAGAATGTGTTATTAGGACGAAAACTGCCTAGTTTCATCCTATATCAGCAATTGTTTTTTGGGAAAATTGTTTTTAGATAAAAAATGGTAATTATGTCTCATTAGGCTAATTTCTATTTTGCATCATTTTTGCCTTTAATATTCTTATGTATTTTTAAAAATAATTCAAATAAATAGTTTTATAAACAAATTATTTTCTCTAAATTTGTAACCCGTGATAAAATACATATATCAACTTAGATTACTTACAATAGGGGTGTTGAATAAAAGATTCAACAGATGAATCACTACAATGGGGGCGTTGAAAAATGAAAATTGATGATGTGGATTATTTGGTGTTGAAAAAATTCAACATGTTGAATAAGAAGAAAGTGAGAGCCAATGACGATACTTGTCACTTTGTAAAGATTTTTTGATATTTTCATATTCCCTTACATATTTAAAACCAATAATCTCATTATAAATTATAAATTAAATATTTTATTTTTATATTTGTACACAAATTTATGATTTTGAATTCTCTGTAAATAGAGATTAATTTTATTTAATTTAGATATAGAAAAAAAATAATTATTAATTAAAAAATAGAGTGTTGAAATTTTTTCAACAAAACCATTGTAATGGGTAAAATTCGAATGTGTGTTGAATGATGAAGTGTAAGAAAGAGAATGATGTGGAATGCTAAAATATGACATGGAGGGTGTTGAATCCCGAAACCATTGTGGATAGTCTTAGTGGAATTTTTTCCAGTAATGTTTAAATTATAATTTATATTTTGTTCTAAAAAAAAGTAAAATTGGCAAAAATATGAAATTTAATTTTTTTAATTAAGTCTAAAATGTTTAGAATACGTCTTATACGTAAATAATAGTAGTCAAAATATGTTTAGAAATCATAATCTACATATTAATAAAAATATAAACTCTGTAGAAATTGAAATCTACAAATTACTACATTTCTAAAACATGTAGAAATTGATTTCAAATACGTATAATGTATTCTAAAGTAGAATACAGTTCTACGGATAAAGATATTCAATTCCTCAAATATGGGAAGAAAATATTTGCAAATATTCAGTTTTCATATATTAAAAATCATTTTTTAAAACAAAATAAAAAATAAAAAAGGTGCATATTTTAATTACTTGAATTATTTGTTTTTTTACAACACTTTAGTTATTTTTTTGCAACACTTTAATTTTTAAGTTTTATTTTCTTTTTCTTTAGTTTTTTTATAAAACTTTAATTAATTTTTTATTTTAATATTTAATTATTTTTTTAGTTGTATTTTAAATTTTTAATTTCAAAAAAGGGTATCATTTCCATTTACAACACTTGATTTTTTTTTGTACAAAATTTAATTATTTTTGTTTACAACACTTTAATTTTTAATGTTTTCTTTTATTTTAATTACTTTATTTTTTTGACAATACTTTTATTATTGATTATATTTTAATATTTAACTATTGTTATTTTTAATTGCAATTTCGAATTTTTAATTGCAAATAAGAGCATTATTACCATTTGGAAAATATTTAACTTAATAAGACATAGTTACCCTTTTTTTTGCCTAAAAAAACTAAAAAAACATTCCCTTATTGTTTAAGTATATGGTTATAAACAATCTTAGAAACAGTTTTTTTAATATAACTAAATAATTCAAATTTCTAAAACATAATTTACATCTAAATTATTTAAATAATATAATTATTTTGAGTTTGTTATTTTTTCCAGTGAAAATAATTTATTTATGATAATATATTTAATATCTATATATGCATATCTTAAACTTTGTTTATTAAATATATTAAATTATTTGTTTACTTTTTTATTTTTTTATAATGTTTTGGGTAAAATGTTAAATTTTATACCAAATTTTGATTTTTTTTTTACAGAAAGCACATAGTACACTAATAGCGGGAGTACATAAATAAACTAAACAGAAGAGATCCTAGCATCGAAATAACAAAATGAAGTATAAGAGAAGCTGACTTTAGTCAATACTTTAAGTATAGCGCGAAGGACCAGAAGACAAGTCTATAACAAAGAGAGCTTCCAGTTGCCGCAAGCTACAAGAGAGAAAGGCGCCCTCAAACCTCGAAACACACGGCTCCTACAGCTTCCGGAGAACTCAAACGTCACCAGCTGCCCAAAGAATCACAACCCAAACTCGTTAGCTAACCCAAGAGACATCTATCCGGCAGCACGAAGAGGATCTCGCAATTGACGATGCCGTCGTCGTTCGGAGAAGGGTGCTGAAGATTGCCTCCAACTCACCAGCCTGACCGTATACACCCGTTGAACCCAAGGCTCATACAAAGCAGTGGGACCGGCCTGAAACACCTCTTCCGGAGAGGCACCATCAAGCACACTAGAAAGCCGGAGCCAAACTAAAGCCTATCCAGTGCCTGATAACCCAAACAACTCCACAACAAACGCGAAACCACGAACCCTAGAGGATGGAGAGCCTACGGCCGCCACCGTCAAGCCCCCACATCATTATTAGGTGAGGTGAGGGAAACCTGAGGGCCACACCACCAGACCTGCACACAAACATAAACAAAAACAACCGCAATAACCCAGATCCGTAGATCGAACGGTGTACCAGTTCTGACCAAACGCGCAACCACCAGAGAGACCGGAGACCAAGCTTACCGACCATAGCTCCGGACAAACTCCTACGCGCCGTTACCGGAAGGACACCCAGTAACCCGAGAGTGAACAGAAACAAGAAGCCCGCCACAAGCTTCTAGTCAGAGCCAACTACGAACCAAATCCCAGCCGAAAACCAAGAGAACCGCCGCAGAGAAGACCCAACCGGCGTCACACACGTTACTCTCACCCGAGAGCACACACCAGCACCATAAAACCACCCGAACTCCAAGCACGAAATCGAAGGTTTTCAAATGATATTTATTTTAAAAAAAAAAATTGTATTTTTATATTTTATTTTATATTTTTCTTTTTCTTTTTATTTTTCTTTTTATATTTTATATTTTTTTATTTTTTTTTTAATTTTGGTCACAAAATAGTTAAGGATATAAACATCATATACGTGACCATTTTTTTTACAACACAAATGGTGTCCAAAATATGACTAACTGGTTCATAATTTATCACGATTAGTTTTAATGACGATCATATAGACACGGAATTTTAAATGTTTTTTCTATATCAATGTAGAGTCACATTTTTTTTTAAATACTAAAGTTTCCATCTCTATATCACATTTTTCTATTGTTGTACTTAGTTATAAGTTATAACTATAGATACCTAAATATATTTTATATATTCATTTACTTCATTTTTCTCAATGTTTTTACAGAAATAGATGAAAGCTTTTGACAAGAAAAACTTCTTTATGAAGTAACGACGTAGTTCCAGCTTCTCTCTACAAAAAAATTCAATCTCTCGTCCGATCACCTACTTCGGTTGCTCTCACAGGGCCGGAGTCGGGATTTGTTTTAATTGTGTGTTTGTGTCTTAATAGAAGTTCTTGCATGTCGTTTTTGAAGTCGGAATCTGTAGATCGTGGTATGCCCATGTTCAGATCGGTCGGATTTTAGCTGGTCTAGAGGCGGAGACTCCGGATTTTCCAACTTATCGGTGTGGTGTTTGCTTTTCTAAGTCTGCATGTTCCGTTTCTTCATCACTGGTTCTTGGCTTCTCACTATCTCGATCCTTAGTCCGTCTTTTCAAGAATGATTATGGTAAGTGTGAGGCGATTCGCCCCCTGTCATTACCCCGAGGTATGATCGAGTCCTCATCCTTCTCGTGCTTCATCCGTGTCGAGTTTATGTCGCTATGAGATGTTAATCTAAGTTCCACAAGTTTAGACAAAAGAAAGGCTAATAGAAAAGGAGATGTCTAACTCTAATAGTACGAGGCATTTTGGATAGGAAACCAAAAATAAATCCATGAGGGCTTGCCTATTAGGCCCAAAGTGGTAGGCCCAAAGTGGACAATATCGTACTAATATGAGAATATAGAGTTGGACATGGACGCTCACAATCCCAAAAATTGGTATCAGAGCGGTTTGACGAAGATGTGCAAAAAAACCAAAATACCCTAAAGATGAATGGAAAGGGATCCTTAAGTAAGAGAAGGAGGTTGTGGCAGAAACTGTCAAAAGATCAGGAAACATGTGATGTAGTGGGAGACAAACATTCTCAAAAAGAGCCTTGCGATTACTGGTACAAGGTGGTGTCGAAGATGATTCGCCGAAGGAAACACACATTAGCTTGAGAGGGAGAATGTGAGATGTCAATATAAGTCTCACATTGAAAGTTTACACTACAAGAAAACACTGGAAATCCTGACGAACGTTCCGACGGAAACAAAATTCGTCGGAATTTCGTCAGAATTTTCCAACGGATTACCAACAAAAAGCGTTCGTCGGAATATTCTGACGCAATTCCGACAACATTCCGATAAAATTATTTGACCGTTGGTGTCGTCGGAATTGCGTCGGTATTTACCGACGCAATTCCGACGAATATTTTGCCCGTTGCAAAAAGAATATGACCGTTTATATAGCCGTTAGTATTTTTAAAATACCGACGCAATTCCGACGAAAATATAAAAATTTCGTCGGAAATCCGTCGGAATGTCGTCGGATTGCCGTATGCAATTT
>JABAYD010013735.1:0-12315 GCA_014822095.1 Diplotaxis tenuifolia
TTTTTTTTTTGAGTTCAAATATTATTGACTTATAAATAAATGTATATCAAACTATATTGTATGTTTCTTTCTAATTATTAGTTAGACAATATTTCAATTAGTAATTTTGTTTAACTTAATTTTAGGCCATAATTATGATACACAATTAACTATTATTTCAATGTAAATCCTTTCCTCTATAAACTATATATATCTTCCTAAACTAATCTGAGCACCATTACTGACAAATCTTATAATGAGATCAAAGTTAACTTGATTATTAATCTGAATGCTTAAATCCAAAACTAAATAGGAAAACCTAGAAAGATGTTTATCTAAAAACTAACTAGTATGATTCCTAAATACTTTAGTAATCATACTCCAATACCCCCCTCAAGTTGGAGCATGAATATTGTTGATGCCCAACTTGCGAAGAAATGCATCGAACTCCTTTCGTCCGAGAGCTTTTGTTAAGATATCAACTAGCTGATTATGAGATGTCACATGTGTCGTTTGTATGATGCCTTTAACTATCTCATCGCGAACAAACTGGCAAATGATACCCATGTGTTTCGTCTGCTCATGAAGAACCGGATTTGCACTGATGTATAAAGCCGACTTGTTATCACAACAAATGGTCATTGGATCCGTGTGTGTGATACCAAGTTCGGATAAGAGGCCCTTGATCCAAATAAGTTCTTTAGTGACTGCAGTCATGGCGCGGAACTCAGCCTCAGTAGAAGATAATGACACACAGTCTTGTCGTTTTGTTTTCCAACAAATAGGTGACGTCCCAAACTGCATCACACCAACCAGTCAAATGATTCGTGGTGTTGGCCCGAAACAAAACTCCTTGCCCGATAGTTCCTTTCAAGTAGCGTACAACTTTTTGTGCTGCAAGCCAATGCTCTTCCTTTGGTTTCTGCATAAACTGAGAGAGCATATGTACGGAGTAGGCTAGATCAGGGCGAGTTGTGAGAAGATATATTAATCATCCAGTAAGACGACGGTAACGGGTCGGGTCTGGTAGTAGATCACTTTGAGCACGGTCTAATGTATGATTCTGATCCATGGGAGAGCCAGCGGGTTTGCATCCAAGAAGCCCACATTCTGTGACAATATCTAATGTGTATTTGCGCTGGCAAAGATATATTCCGTGTGGACTTCGTGCAACTTCCAGGCCTAGAAAGTATTTGAGTGGACCAAGGTCTTTCATATGAAAGCATGTTGAGAGATAAGCTTTGAATGATTCTATTGCAGAAGAAGAGTCCCCGGATTTGATTAAATCATCGACGTATACAAGGATTCTAAGCGTGACACCTCTTGTATTGTAGACGAATAGTGAGTGATCAGAGTAAGTCTGAGAGAAGCCGTATTTAAGGAGGGCTTCGACCAATTTAGCATCTTGGTGCTTGCTTGAGTCCGTATAATGACTTGCGGAGTCGGCAAACACGATCATCGTTGGAGTTAAAAAACCCTGGGGGAAGCTTCATATAGACTTCTTCGTGGAGATCGCCATGAAGAAACGCGTTGTGAACATCCATTTGATGAATCTCGTGGTTTAGTTTGGCGGCAACGTCCAAAAACATACGAACCGTTGTCATCTTGGCAACCGGAGAAAATGTTTCTGTGTAGTCTAATCCTTCCTCTTGATTATTTCTCAAGACTACTGGTCGTGCCTTGTATCGTTGTATAGTTCCATCAGATCAAAGTTTGATTGTATATACCCATTTACATCTGAGAGCTTTCTTACCTGGTGGCAAGTGTTGAAGTTCCCATGTGTTGTTTCTTTCAAGAGCTTCGATCTCTGCTTTCATAGCTTCACACCACACTTTGTCTTTCATAGCTTGTTTGAAATATTTCGGTTCAATATTTGTTGATAAAGCAATTATAGCTACGATGATTAGAGGAGAGGCGATCATATGTTAGATAATCTGATAAAGGATAAAACGAACCTGAGGAAGGTACTGGTATGGACGACGGGAGAGAGGGAGTAGAGGGGATTGCAGTGACTGAATTGATGACATAATCACGAAGACGCGTAGACTGTGTTCGTGTTCTATGTCCTCGTCCCAGCTGTTCTATTTCGGTTGGTTCTGCTTCTACGGGGACAGTTTCATCGGCATGCTCTGTTTCTGAGAGAACAGAGTTTTCATTATTCTCTGTTTCCGAATTATTTGAAACAGAGGGAAGTGATGTCGGATCATCGATACTTATGTCCTCCTCATCGTTATCTGCGTTAGTCGTTGCAAACGGCAAGACAAGAGGACTCTGGTTCTCCGGAGATGATGTTTCAAGGTAAGGAAATACGTCTTCTTGGAAATTAACGTCACGGGAGATGAAAACAGTTTCGTTTTCTAAGTCGAATAGTCTCTATCTCTTAGTACCTAAAGGATATCCGAGGAAGATACACCATCGGCTCCGTGTTGCAAACTTGTCTCCCTTTGTATTTTTGTTGTGAGCATAGGCAAGACAGCCTAAAACTCGTAGATGAGATATACTTGGCGGCTCGCCGTGTAGTACCTCATATGGCGTTTTATGATGAAGCAACGAGGAAGGTGTACGGTTGATTAGATGCCCCGCAGCTAAGATGCATTCACCCCAAAACTCTATTGGTAGATTAGCTTGAAAATGCAAGGCACGGGCTACATTAAGGATATGCCGGTGTTTGCGTTCAGCTCGTCCGTTTTGCTGTGGTGTATGCACGCAATATGTTTCATGGAGCACTCCTTTTTCTTTGAAGAACTGTGTGAGACACATAAACTCTGTCCCGTTATCACTTCGGATTGTTTTAATCTTTACTGCGAACTGCCTCTCGATAAGAGCTAAGAAGTCTTTAATTTGATCTGCCACCATCGTTTTGTTGGGTAAGAGGAAGAGCCATGTAGCTCGTGAATGATCATCAACTATCGTTAGGAAGTAGCGAGAACCACATATAGCTGTTGTTCGATATGGCCCCCATAGATCGCAATGTATTAAATCAAAACTTTCTTTTGCATTATGAAAACTATCCGGAAAACTTTGTCGGGTTTGTTTAGCTCTAAAGCATACATCACAAGATTTGATAATATTGTCATCGTGTGAAGATGATGATTTTGAGACTATGCCAGTGATCCGAGATGATGGATGTCCAAGACGCCGATGCCATAAGACTGAATCTTCTAAAACAGTTGTCTGGAGTGACGTTAGTGACTCGATCCCTCGAAACCGGTACAATCCCTCTCCCTCTCTTTCACCCGCTCCAATCAGCATCCTCGAGGTACGGTCCTGTAAAATCATCAGTTTATCAGTAACTTGGCCGACTAGAAAATTATCAGTAACTAGTTGGCCAAAGGAGATGAGATTGATGTGAAAGCCCGCCACATAATACACGTTTTTAATGTGCAATTGTGGTGTTAGTTTGACGATTCCTTGCTTGGAAGCTACTGCTTCAGAACCCGCAGGTAACAGAACCGGAATAGGTGCGATGTTGTGTGTCTGCTCCATGATATCAAGGCATCCAGTCATGTGGTGCGTTGCTCCTGTGTCTAAAATCCAAACACACTCGGTTTTCTTACCCTTTAGATGTTCATTGTTTGCTCCTTTGTTGATTAATTTTTGCACGATGCTCCATTGTTCGTCAGTTATACCACTGAGCCCTTGTCTATCTGAATCGGTAATAGTGACGTTTGCTTCACGTTGGCTGTATTTGTTTTAGCCACAGTAGCCGTATTGGTCTTAGGAGTCACGGCTTTTACGGTTTCCGGTTGTTTATTTGTGTTTGTTGTTGATCGGTTAGGAACTCTTGGTTTTTGGCTTCCTTCCCACCAATCAGGATAACCAATCACCGTAAAACAGCCTGATGCTTCATGTCATGTCCTGCCACAAACCGTGCATTGCCAGGTAGGATCCTTGTTAGCCGGTCGTGTTGAGTTTGGTTTAGAGTATGTTGATTGTTGTCGATTTTGAGCTGCAAATCCCATAATAGGTTTTTCTTGAGTTGTAGTTGATCGGATTATCACATTCTGCGAGATGGTTTGGTAGACACTATCAAGATCAGGTAACGGCGAGATTGCACAGATTTGAGATCGGATTATCCCATGTGTTGCTTCGTCTAATCCAGCAAGAAAGTCATGAACCCGTAATGTCTGTATTTCCTGGTCTCTTGCAGTGTTTAAGTCGCATTCGCACTTACCACAACTACATTGTTTTGAGCTCATGCAGTCAGCGATACCGTCCCAGATCTTTGTTAGAAGTCCAAAGTTCTCGTCAACCGTTGAGCCGTTCTGTTTACAGTTTGCTAAGGCGTTTCTCAGCTGCTGCAGTCGAGCTCCACTTTTAACGGAATACCTTTTTCTAATCATATCCCATAGGTCTTTTGCGATTTCCCGTGTCGAAATCGATGATTTGATCTTAGGTTCAATGGTTTGTTTCATCCATCCTACTATGAGGTGATTGTTTGCCGTCCAATCTTCAAGGTAGGGTGAATCGGCTGCCGGTTTAGGTAGGCTGCCGTCAAGAAAGCCATATTTCTTTCGTGAGCTTAGTGCCATACGAAAGTTTATAGCCCATTCATCGTAGTTCAAGCCGTTGAGAAGTGGTTGAGAAATCACAGCTCCGGGATTGTCATTCGATGAAAGATCGTAAGGTGTGATGGTCTTATACTTGCGTTCGTTTGTTGCAGGTGTAATAGACATTACTGTTGATGTTTGATTGCTTGCGGAAGATGATGATGATGAGAATATATGTGATGTCTTGAATGGATGGTGTTTTGTGTTTTAGAAAACACGGAAAACACAGAGAGATTGATTCGATGTGTTGTACTTGATCGAAGCAAGTTCAACGAAGATGAGGATGTTTTTGATTTTTATGCTTGGTTAAGCTTTGATACCATGACAAATCTTATAATGAGATCAAAGTTAACTTGAGTTTTATTAATCTGAATGCTTTGGTATTTATACAAAGCGGCATATTGCTAGTCTTAGCAAGAAAAGGAAAACATAAATCCAAAACTAAATAGGAAAACCTAGAAAGATGTTTATCTAAAACTAACTAGTATGATTCCTAAATACTTTAGTAATCATACTCCAATAATTACAGTCTAAACTTTTCAAAAGCATAAAAAAATGAGTGGCATCAATTTCATTGCTGATATAAATCCTAAAAAGCTAATGCGGAAGATAAGAATTAAAATGATACGAGTTAAGAAGCAGTATTATGCTATTTCATCGCTGATATAAATCCTAAAAAGCTAATGTGGAAGATAAGAATTAAAATGATACGAGTTAGGAAGCAGTATTATGCTGCTGTTGGAAAGACCATAGAAATAGTTTTCATAGATGCAAAGCTACATTCGTATTATCACAATATTGTCAATACATATTTTTTTGTGTATTTTATTATATGTATCTGATATCCACATTTTTTCTGCAGGGGGATAAGATTCATGCGTCTATTAAACAAGAGTTTTAATTTATTTCTCTATTACCTTTTTTTTCTAACACTTGTGCAAAGTAAAATATCTAGGAAGAAACAACATGGAAATGAAAAAGATACACTAGAATGGAATGTCAGTAGACACCAAATAGAAGGGAAAGAAATCTCACCAAATCCTCTTATACCTGAGCTTCCAAAGTAAGTAAGCGACGTAGCCACACCGGAGAATTACGGGCAATGTACGACTGATGACGTATATCACGGGTGACACTCAAAGCAATAGCCGGCAGCTTCATTACTCTCGGGAAAAACATGATTTAAACTCCATGAATCTATTCTGGCCAAGAGGAAAGAGATAGCGTGACGAGTATGGTTGAGGCTCTGATGATCGTCAGACTTTAGGAAGACGTCGCGGAGGCTCTCAGAGGAAGTCTCAAAAAAGATGTTCGAGAAGTGTAGATTGTGCATACATTCAACCGCCCAAAAAGAGCCCATAGGTCTGCCTCAGTTTTTGAGCGCATACAAGAATAAGCTCGACGACTATGTAATATTGTGCTTCCATTATGATCACGTAAAATCCACGAAGCTCCACTAATGTGGTTAGAATTTACCCATGAGGATCCAACATTACATTTTAACAAACCAGTGGATGGTTTATTCCAACGCACTATATTCATCCCACTCTCATCAACACCATCATTTGTTCCTGAGAAAGAGTCAAACCATGTAGATTCTTCGTCATAGGCTCTTGTAGCACTAACAGAAGACTCAATACTCTTATTTTCAAAAACAAAGGCATTCTTAGCTTTCCAAATTTCCCATAACAACCAAGAAAATACTTTTCTTATATGTATATCCGTTAGTGGACTCCTAACAATATTGATCAGGTGCACAAAGTTGAAGAATGCTGAATCCTGCGAGAAACCTTAGAGTAATGGGAAATTAGATAGCTCCCATGCGCACGTGCAATATTTATATTACCTATGATTTGTTTAATATTGATCAGGTGCAATATTTCTCTATTATCTATGTTGCTTGAATTATTATTATTAAAATTCTACGATGAATTAAATAATTATATTACCTATGATTTGTTTTCTATTTAAATTCATAATAAATTTCAATAAGTCTTTTTTTTAATCTTATTTTTTTTGATGTAATAGATTTTAATGCACACATCTGATTACACAATCTTTTTTATAAAAAAATAAATAAACTTACATTATATAGAAATACACATTATAGTAAAATATATCATTATATAACATTTGTGATTTTTGAATTTCTAATATCTATAGATGATTTAGTAATATTCTTTTAATTCACTCATTCCGCATAGGACGCAGATTGTCACCTAGTACCAGACTGAAAAAGAAAGTGACTGGGGTCCCGGTTTTAGTTGGTTTCAATGATCAATTATGTAAACATACTAATTAATGTCAAGAAAGCTTAGCAAATTTTCTGCATTCTCTCTCTAATCTCTAATAAAAAAGTACAGGGGACACAATTTATCAAATGAAAATATCTAATCTTGGAACCATATGATATAATCGTATTTTAATCTAAAACATATTTTACATCAATTTTTTCTTTCTTAACTATATCCTATGTCAGGGTCGTCTCAAATTTTATATAAATCTTATGTCAGGGTCTACATTAATAGTATATTTAATGATTTAATGAAGAAAATTTCAAATTAATAACAAAGTTTAATGTATATTTTAAAATTATAAGTTCTAATCTATCAAAATATTTAAACTTTTAAAGTTTTTAAAATAATTTATCTATATATTTTTTAAGAATCCTTAACTTCTCTTAATTTTGTTTTAGTTTTTATTTATTTTTTAATTTTTTTTGGTTTTATATTTGGGTCATGTTTGATAGTTCTATTTTGTAGATGCTATTAGACGGCTCTTTTACATGTAGAAATTTGAAATTATAATAGTTTTTTTTGCCTTGCGGTGACAAAAGCTTGGTTTTTTTTCAACAAGCTCAATCTAATTATTGGTTACACAAATAAAAATAACTGGGATTTCGTAGATATTGACCATTATGATAATTTACATGTCTAAACAGTCTCTAAACAGGAGGATGCATGATAATATATAATGATGATAAATTGATAATGATGTTGCATTACACGTTTGACGTTTCGTGATGTGTTATCACACCTTAGGACATCACATATCAACAGTTGTTTCACGTGGCACAAACATCTTAACACGTTCACATACACATTAATAACCCAACCCATAAAAAGCAGTTTTTTTTCATAAAATAGAGAGTTCAGCCTTAGTCTAAAACGTTATGGTGGGAAATGGATCAATGATCTTCCCAATTAGCCATGTACATGAAATTCTTACAAAGAAAAACACAAATTATCTAATACTACTGTCAACGGATTTTTTTTATTTTTAACTATCTTCCGGGATGATAAACATAATAATTCCTATATGAAAGGTAATAGTTAATTGCCGTGGTGACTATTTTTATGTTTTAATGATTCTCATCTGATAGAATATGAACATTATGTTCCAAATAAGTTATTTTTGTGTGTGCCGTCTACTACAGGGTTTTTGTCAAATACTCAAATATATGTGGCAATTATTGAGCCTCGTCCTTTGCAAACCTTGATGATGTTCTTGCCAAGATTGTTTATAAAATTGAAGGGAATCTTTATTAGTTTACGTTTCACCTAATCGGTTATTTCAATAGTTGTTAAATAAATGTTAATTATTCCATATGTTTCATTATAAGTGTCACTTTAAATTTTTCACACAGATTAAAAACAATTAATTATTCATATTTTTCATATAAAAACACAATTATTTATATATCTAACCATATATCTATTAATAGAAAAATAGATTACAAAATAAAATTAATAAATTTTGCACTGAAAATCGAAAACGATATTTACTTTGTAACGAAAAAAAATATTTAAAACAACACTTAATATATGAAAACTGAGGGAATATTTACTTCTTGTGTCTTGCATTCAAAAACTAACACCAAAATTCTAATATTTCAAAATACATAAAACATTGTTGCATTTCATAATAAGTTGGACAAGGTTTTGCACAGTTGAAGAATGTTTATTACCAAACTCTTATTTTTATTTTTTGACTAAATACCAAACTTATCATGATTCACGACCATCGAATAAGATCAACAGAGAAAACCCCATTGTGTTTCATATAATGTTCTGTTTTGGTTTGTTATCTTCACTTGGAAAAGACGATATGAAAATGCAGATGGGAATATTCTTGTAGATGAAGCCACAACTTGCACTTTATTTTGTAACTTGCCAGGTTGGTATTGCTTCCAAACTTTATATATACATCTTCTTATCAATATTTGTTATAATATACAAAGTTACAGATAGAAAACTAACGCATTTTCATACACCATTAAAACAACCGGTTCTAATTAATTGTCAATTTCATTATAAACTTAGACATGAAACTCAAACTAAGCTTGATTCAAGAAACTGAGTTTTCATCAGAGAGAGAATCATACATAGTAAAGGACAAGAAAAAGTAATTGAGGATGTCATGTAATCATAGTGGATAACCATGTCAGGCATTATGATATGATTAACAATAAAAAAGTAATACTAATTTAGTAGTAATCTCCTTTTTATTCTCAACTATTAAAGATCGGTTGGATATGGATAACTTGTTCGACCACTCAACCCCTGTTTTGGATGCACACGTATGTTATGTGTACATGTATTCAATCATCACGATGTTATAACTCCATTACGTAGCATATACATACATACACATAGAGTATCACAAATTCATCAGAAAGAGAGAGAGAGATTTAATTGCTTTATAAAACCGCATAAAGAGACACCACATCTTTCTCTCCTCTTCATTCAATTGCTTTCCTCAACGCAAAAATTGCAGACTTTCCGTTATTGTGATCGCTAATTCTCTAGAGAACATTCTCCGATCATTTCTTCTATACTCTAATCAGACAAGAAAACCAAACAAAAGAAACCCACTTCGGCTGTCTGAATAATTTTGAGGTTTGATTCTTGTTGATGATGAATTGATGGGTTGTTGCAGATGGGTTTTCAGAAAGTTTGCTGCTTTTTTTGTTTAAATGTTAAAATAATCAAAAACTTCCTTGAATCTGAGTGAATGATCAAATTGTGGTGTTACCATTTGAAATCAACATATCTATCTCTGATTTGTTGTTGTTGTTCAACTAAGATCGGTTTGGTTTTTCTGGGTTTGCGTGTTGATCGCCTGATCGTGGATGGTAGAGTCAAAATTGAGTTTCCGTGTGCAGAGGAGAAGGACAAGTCCTTTGCGTGTGACAAACAGTTTTTTCTTTTTAATCTTCTTCCGTATCAGATCCATCTTTGTTCTAAAATAGTAGAATAATTACTTCACTTCTCTTCCAAGTTTCCTTCTTGACCTGATTCTAATCTAATTGTTCACAGATTCTTTCTCTGTTCTTGATTAGAAACAAGAAAAGCAGTAAACTTTTCGTTATAAACCCATAAAGTTCCTTCCTTGATACCATTTAACAACATTTGAAGATTCTGACTTGGATCCTACTTGTTTGTTTTTCCTCTGTAGGTCCAAAGCTTTAGAACAATACTAGACTACAAGACTTGCTGGTAAGTTTAAAGTCTTGTTCAGTGTTTTTGTAAAATCAAAAATGTGACTTGTTTTAATTATGGATTTGTAGATTAAAACCATGGATGCTACATCAAGTGGAACACCAGGTTTACAGTATCATACCATACCTGAGCAACCTGCTTCTCCTCCTGTGAAGAGGCAAAAACGACAATGCTTTGAAGACTCAACAACTCCTGGAGAGTTTCCTTTAGCAGCTAATCCTTCCATTGTCCTTCACGTTCTCACTGAATGTAGATTAGATCCTCGTGACCTCGCCAATCTCGAGGTTCTTTTATTTAAAAAGTCTAAATCTTTTACTCAAAATTTACAAGGATTTGATATTTTCTTGCTGTTTGGTTTAGGCAACATGTTCGTTCTTTAGCCAGCCAGCAAACTTCGCACCGGACTGTAGTTTATCCCTATCCGAGCTCGCTGCTCTCGACATGTGTAACAAAAGGGTGATTTTCAAACCGATGAATGAACAAGAACGTGAAGAAATGAAACGTAGATGTGGAGGGTCATGGAAACTTGTGCTTAGGTTCTTGCTTGCTGGTGAAGCGTGTTGTAGAAGAGAGAAGTCTCAAGCTATTGCTGGTCCTGGTCACAGCATTGCCGTTACATCAAAAGGGGAAGTTTATACTTTCGGTTATAATAACTCTGGACAGCTAGGTCATGGCCATACTGAAGAAGAAGCTCGCATTTTGCCCATCAGGTATACATCATTGATCATTGAGCATGCTGGTTCGGTTAGTTCGAGTTTTTCGGTTTGAGTAGTTCAGTTTTGGGTTGGTTTGGTTCAGCATAACCAAAGAGAACCTAAATATGGTTTCACAGAAAGTTGTTATTACCGTGTGTTGTTGCAGATCATTACAGGGAATCAGAATCATCCAAGCAGCAGCTGGTGCTGGTCGGACAATGCTGATAAGCGATTGCGGAAACGTTTACTCGTGTGGGAAAGACTCCTTCGGTGAAGCTGAATACGGAGGACCAGGATCTAAAGAGGTTACAACTCCTCAGCTTGTGACATCTTTAAAGAACATATTCGTTGTGCAAGCTGCTATTGGGAACTTCTTTACTGCTGTTCTCTCACGAGAAGGGAAGGTTTATACATTCTCTTGGGGCAACGATGGTAGACTCGGACACCAAACCGAAGCTAATGATGTCGAGCCACGTCCTTTGTTAGGCGCGCTCGAGAACGTACCTGTGGTGCAGATAGCTGCTGGTTATTGCTACCTTCTTGCCTTAGCTTGTCTACCTAATGGCACCATGTGAGAGTTACTTCTTTATACAACCTTTCCGTTAAATTTAGACCGGTTTTGATGTAATACCATGTTTATATCAGGTCGGTTTATTCGGTTGGTTGTGGCTTGGGAGGGAAGCTAGGTCACGGGTCGAAAACCGATGAGAAGTTTCCTCGGCTTATCGAGCAGTTTCAGGTGTTGAACATTCAACCTAGGGTGGTTGCGGCGGGTGCTTGGCATGCGGCGGTGGTGGGTCAAGACGGAAGAGTGTGTACTTGGGGTTGGGGAAGGTACGGTTGCTTAGGACACGGTAACGAGGAGTGTGAATCAGTTCCTAAGGTCGTTGAAGGGCTGAGCCATGTCAAGGCGGTTCATGTCGCAACAGGAGATTACACGACTTTTGTGGTGTCAGAAGATGGAGATGTTTACTCGTTTGGTTGTGGCGAATCTGCTAGTCTTGGTCACCATATAGCCGTTGATGAACAGGTTAGGACTGATGTGTGTTTAAGACTTGCGTTGCACGGTAGGTTGACTCTTTATGTTTTTTTGTTTTGGTTTGTAGGGTAATAGAAATGGGAATGTGCTGAGTCCAGCGGTTGTAACGTCGCTGAAGCAAGTGAAGGAGAGGATGGTTCAGGTTAGTCTAACGAACTCGATTTATTGGAATGCTCATACTTTTGCGCTCTCGGAGTCAGGGAAGCTGTTCGCGTTTGGTGCGGGTGATAAGGGTCAGCTTGGAGCAGAGCTTGGCCGTGACCAGACAGAAAGGTGTGTTCCTGAAAAGGTGAATATCGATCTCAGTTAGTGGTTGCAGGGTTTGTTGGCAGGAAAATTGCGTTTGACGTCAGAAAAAAAGAAAACGCATGGAAATGGTTTGGTGATAAGTAAGACTTTGGAAGGTTTGTACAAAAGGGGGAAGCATAAGTTAAGGAACTTGTCTTAACATTTTCATTTGTATAGGGTTTTAGATTATTCTAATTGTTTATGTGTCATGTTTTTAGGTTTAACAATTGTCGAATAATTTCAGTCAGTCCATTTATTGTAAG
>JABAYD010013745.1:0-63316 GCA_014822095.1 Diplotaxis tenuifolia
TTCTTGAAATAAGAATAATATATATCTTATTTTTATAATTTGTATTGACTATTTTTATATGCTTTTAAAAGTGAATTACTAACCTCCCAATTTTTCATTTAAAATTTAACTAAATTGTTTAGTGTATATAACTTTGCACCAAATTTTAACCCAATTTTTTTTTATAAATTATTACTAAAAATTTTATGGCTCACAATATTTCACTGACGTCCATGTTATACAATATAGTGATGAAATACAATATTTTAACAATCTACTTAATCGGTAAAATTGAGACCATTAGATTGTATGTTTTAAATGTTTATATATACTTAAAAAAAAAAAAACCGTCCAGTCGGACAGGTTATGATCTAGTGACAACTTAAAAGTTAATCTTCTCAATAGTTGTAGTGTGTTGATTAAATTGTGAGTTTTTTAAAAAAGCGGAAACTTCAGCTCTTTTTATAGATCAATGTCAAAAATATCTAAATTCCAACACTTTAAAGCCTACCTTTGTCTTTGTGTGACAGGTTGAGATGAATCGATCAAACTCTGGAAATATCAAAACCAAGAGTATAAAACCTAACCTAACTCTTATCTTTTCAGACCTTACTCACGCTCGTGCTCTGGCTAGCCAACAATGAAGCTTAACAACTTTGATAGTATTAATTCACTCAAAAAGGAGAGATTATAGAAGAAATGACTAGTGCGGTCCACGTTGTACTTATACCAACGTGTAATTGTCTCAGATAAAGACAGGAAACTATATGAGACTTTTAAACCTCACACACGCTTTGGTTCCAGATTGTTTCATACTCGCTTCTCTTATATGATGTACGACGGTATAGGCATCTTTCTCGATAACAATATAAAGACCACAATGATGGTCTAGATGGCTTTGGAACATTCTGCCTCATCCTCTAGTAATTTTCAGATATATTTTTGAAAATACATAATCTATTAGCCGAAAAGATTAACACCTCGTCTCTATCCCATTTCCTACGAGTAGATATGGATCATAGAATGTTACACGTTTAACTTCGTTGTACACGCTTTCATACTTTTATTTCTTTTGGTCAACAATTGTATTGCTGTGCTATGCTATCTCCAACTCCAAATATATTAACTAAATTTATCTTTTTTGTCAAAAAAATTATTTATTATATATCATACATACACAAACATTAACCTGATTTATAAGATATATTCTAAAAAAATAATAATAAAAAAAAAATCAAAGGTTGGAGAAAATTATAGAAGGGAGGGGGAGAGCGAGTAGGAAATGGAATTGTGGCAACGCGAGAGTGGGGGAGACGAAATGGTGAGGAAAGATTCGGAGTGAGAGAAAAGAGAAAGAAAGCAGACAAAACTTTATATGGGAGGATGAGAGTGCTAGCGTGGAATCGAATATCCTCACGTTCACACTATCCCATTGGATGATGCACGAGGCCGCCACACGCCCCTACATCTGGCCTTATCTCTGCCCTCCACGTGGATCTTGATCCAACGGTGACCACACGCCATTTCTCTCTTATTTAAACCCCTTCTTCTCCTCTCTTATCATCATCATCAATCAACAAACAACAGCAGCACTCATAAGCTAAACACATCTTCCCACCACCCAAAAGAAAACCCCCTCTCTAGATTTTCATCACTAGATGGCCTCCAAGGCACTCTCTTCTTGCGCCACTCTGTCTCCCCAGTCACTACTCCCCCATGGCCATGGCCATGGCGTCTCCTCCTCTGCCTCTCCGGCTGTTTTGTCTCTGAGCTTCTCCAGGCATACTGGCGGCAGAGCAATGGTGGTTGCGTCGGCTACGGTGGACACAAACAACATGCCGATGACAGGAGTGGTGTTCCAGCCGTTCGAGGAGGTGAAGAAAGCCGATCTGGCCATTCCAATCACATCTCACGCCTCCCTCGCTCGCCAGAGGTATGCCGATCCTTGCGAGGCTGCCATCAACGAGCAAATCAAGTAAGCAATTTGTTTCTTATTCTGTTTAAATGTTACTATTACAAGATTAGTAGATGTTAACAGAGAGATATGTGATCTATGGGACAGTGTGGAATACAACGTGTCGTATGTGTACCATTCAATGTATGCATACTTCGACAGAGACAACGTTGCTCTCAAGGGCCTCGCCAAGTAACTTTCTTCTTACTACTAGTGCTTTCAATCTCTTAACCCAACATGCTAAATAGCTAAAACTTTTGGAATTTATACACAGATTTTTCAAGGAATCAAGTGATGAGGAAAGAGAGCACGCAGAGAAGTTTATGGAGTACCAGGTTTCCCTTCTTGCTTCTTTTTTGATTGCTACTAGAAGTTGAAAGGAATAGTGATTGATGTTAATATATGGTTTTGTGTATGTTTATAGAACAAAAGAGGAGGAAGAGTGAAACTCCACCCCATCGTCTCCCCTATCTCTGATTTCGAACATGCTGAAAAAGGAGATGCCTTATATGGTACCTTTTTGTCTATTTTATATCTATCAAAAAAACAAACAAACACGAGCTTACACTAATCCTATTATTTCTTCGTTTTCAGCAATGGAGCTGGCCCTGTCCCTGGAGAAACTTACCAACGAGAAGCTTCTAAACGTTCACCGAGTATGTTGTTTCCAATACTTACTTATTTTAAATAAGGCAGTCAGTCACTAATTTTAAACAAACAAAAAAAATACAGGTAGCATCAGAGAACAATGATCCCCAGTTAGCTGATTTCGTTGAGAGCGAGTTTCTTGGAGAGCAGGTGAGCTTTCTTTTTTTGGATTACAACTAGTGACTTGAAACTAGTACTTTCGTTTTACTAAATCTTTATAATTTTCTTCTCCCCCCCCCCCCCCTCTCCTTAGATTGAAGCAATCAAGAAGATCTCAGACTACATCACTCAGCTAAGGATGGTTGGTAAAGGACACGGTACGCTTATCTAACACCCCCCTAATGTTCAGTTTTAGTTCCACTAAGACTAGAGTTTTAGAAAAGGTTAATAAACTCTTATGTGTCTTTTGCAGGAGTTTGGCACTTCGACCAGATGCTTCTGAACTAGACTGGGACCGAAAAGTAACCGAAGAAGATTCTGTAAACGTTTCTAGAGTGGATGTTGTTCTTGAAGCAAAATAAGATTTGTAGTAGTACTAGTACTAAGATTTGTGTGTTAAGATGATGGGTTTTTTTGTAATAATTTCCAAAGTTTAATCTATGAAGGTGCTTTTTGTTTCATATCACAGTCTGACTATATACATATACCTATTTATATGAACAAACGGAGACTCTGATTAATAGGTAGAGAAACTAAGAAGAACGACCCTCTTAACTCAAGGCAATGCTGAAATCCAAAAAAGGTGAAAGAAGAGTTAAACAAAGGATAACAAGGAACCTGTGGAAGAAGAAGAAGAACATGAAGCCTGGTCACTCACTCAGTGGGATTACTGAAAAAAAGCAAACAAGAAGTGTTGAAGAACAAATATATATGAATTGAGACTTAGAATAAGTGTGATACAAATTGCTTATATTTCCAGACTTAACATATGTGTGGATTCTGTCTAGAATGCTAAAGAGTAGACAGTATGTTGGAGGGCGATTCTTCAGACCACTAAGCAAAAAAAAAAGAAGCTTAGGATTCTTCTATCTGGAATGGATCCTAAGCCAAAGAACCGTTAATCACAGACACTAGTATTGCTCCTTAATTATTAAAAAAAAAAGAGCGCAAAGAGGACCTATGGTTTCACCCAGAAATCATGGGAATTTTTTTTTTTGAAAATATACTACTAATCATTACTCGCAGTCATCATAACAGCAAGGTATCTTGTAGTATATATCAATTAGATTAACGGACAAACAATGAATTTTAGAAAGATACAGATAGCTATCGAGATAATAATCGATCGCCTTCTCCGACCACTGAGGAGCTTTTCTCTCTTCCCACAGGAGGGCCCTACTACCCGTCTAATAGTTATTGGGCCTCTCAATTTGGAAACCCATTATTAATCCTATTGGGCTCTGCGTCAACTAAAATACACTCTGAAATAACACATCAACTTCTTCTATTTGATACAATCTTATCTCATCAAGGTAAGAAGTAAGACTGAATGAACTTGGTGGTTCCTTTTCTTTTTCAGATAATATCTCAAATGGCAAACAGAAGGAAAAACAGACAAGCACCATCTGTTACAAACTCAAAGGTCTATGTAATTGCCTGAAACAACACTTACTCATCAAATCCAAACCGAACTCATTGCTGAACAAACATATGATGTTTTCTTGTCCTCTTCCTCACCTTTGCTTTCATCATTTATCATCATCTTCCCCCTCCTCATCCTCATCCTCATCCTCTTCCTCCTCATCGCTACGGCCTGAATTAATATCCAAGTCCCTTTCTCTCAGCTCCTGCTCCCTCCGCTTCATCCTCTTAGCAACCCTACTCTCATAATCTTTCTGTACTTTTTCCATTATTGTGTTGAATCCTGGTACTGTCTTCTGCAGCTTCTGCCCCACTTTTACACTCAGGTTGTAGTATATCCTAAACAATCTCTGCATAAATAGAAGATGATTCAAAATTCTGAATCCATTTTAAGATACAAACAATGCCCAAACCCCACAAGAAATGAGCAGAAATTAACCTTGACATTCCTGTTCCATTCTCTGATGTAAGGAGGACCTGTTGTGTAGGTACCAAGTGGCTCCCGGTACCACTCTCCCCCATAGCTTATCTGATCCATTGCTTGCTCTATGCTTATCACTTCCCATGGCCTCAACCCTGGTATCACTTTCGCCAACTCTTTCCTACAATCAATAACTCCGTAATCAAAATCCAAATGACTTCGTCTTTGGTTGGGAATGAATGGACTTTAAATTTACCTCAGCTGCTTGGGGATGAACTTGTTGGGCATGTGATCAGCTTCCAGGACTGTTGTTAGTTCAGAGCCACTGGCCCATAGAAAGAGAGCATGGCTGGGAGTTCTGAGTCCAGGCCAAACACCATCGTTTGCTTCCATAACTGCCATGTCACGTTTCTTGCTCTCGATAGCCTCTTTTTGTAGCTGCTTGTATGTTTTTGGCTCTCTTCCCTTTAGGGGAACCCACGGCGGTATTCCCTTTTGGAGTTTGTGTAGGAAAGTTGTTGCCGCTGCACCAAGCCTCACTGACAAAAAAACAACATACATAGACCTCAACACAATTCAATAGAAAAACTTGTCTGAGGTCTCCAATTATATCCCATACACTACAACAGACCTTCCCAAGTGGCAATAGCAGGTTCCAAGCCGTAAACCATGTGAATAGGGGCCCACTCATCCATGTCCTCGCCCCAAATGAAAGTATCTCTGTCAATGATTCCAGATCCATAAGCCGTCTTAAGGGTGATAAGCTCGCATGGGCCTCTCGAACGGCCAAGCCGGTCCTTGTACCACCAACCACCGGTCTTCATAATGACTAAACACAGAGAGAGAGAGAGAGAGCAAACAAAAAAGCTTATAATCACACGCATCAAAGGAGCAAAAAAGAAAACCACTTTCATCATATTCCAGCAATTCAGCAACGCTACAACATGCACAAGCTTGGGTCTAAGGACAGCATAAAACGCAGAACAATACCAAGTGATGAACTTTTGTGATCAAACAAAAGGTTATAATTGAACCCAAAAGGAAACTACTATCATCATATTCCATCAATTCAACAGCACTAACAGGTGGAAGCTAGTCTTTTGAGCAGAACATAAACAGATTAAAATGAATAGATGCGCTTGTGTGTGAAACTATGAGTATACAGTCAACCAAGAGCTCCATTAACTGGATCATGACCAAGGGTTACATATCACCTACTATACCCTAACACATATAAACACAGAATATGCACAAAGACAAGATGAAAATGAAGCAAGTGGAAAGAGAAGGGAGTTACAGTCATAGTAGCGCTTCTCGAGGCGTTTGTAACCAATAGCCTGAGCAACGTCAATGGGTCGACCCGGCGGGTAAGGCCTCTGTCTGAAACCCCAGAGACCGAAGAGGAACTGTTTCATGAAATCCCAAAACTTATCATCACTCTCTTCCTTTGTCTTTATGGCCTTCCTCGGCATCGGCCTCCCGTCCAACCCAGGCACGTGAGGGACGGCTCTCCACAGGTCCTTGTCTTCTCTGCGATAAGGAGTGTCGTTCTCCTCGAGCTCCATCTTGTTCATATCGTCTGCAATCTCCTCAGCGCGTGCCATAAACTGGACCACGGGACTGGCTCGGAACCTCTCCCACCATTTCTCCTCAGCTTCGATCTCCTCTGGGCTCGGATTCTCCTTCTTCTCGAAAAGAGGATCCTCCTTCAGAATCTTATCCACTTCGGGAGTGTGCCTGTAGTCGGGTCTGTTCTCGCACTCCCACAGGAACTGCTCTGCCATTTTCTTATACCTCCCTGGCTCCTCCTCCTCCTCCGTTACTGGCTCCGCTGCTTTTTTTGAGAACAACTTGGGAAGCCCAATCGATGCGAACTTCGGAGATTGCTGCGACTTGGGGAAGAAGGAGTCAGGGAAGTTGATGGAAGGAACTGGGTTCGGCGGTTTCTCGAACCAGTTGTGAAACGGATTGAAGTTCATCGACGACATTGTACAACACACTCGTGAGAAGAAACAACAAAAATAAGGGTTTAGGATTTAGGACGAGGAGGAGAGTGCCCCCCTTTATCGGCGTATGAGTAAATAAATAAGCTCAGGTGGATTGGATTAGATTTTAGATGTACAAGACGAACAAGGGACTACACTATCACGCCGTTTATAAACTTTATTAAATAACTACCTGCCGTTTACAACCAAACCAAACAGCCGCACAATATATCTTCTAACGTACAAATACATCAACGAATCTTTACAAAACACCCTTTTTGCTTTGCTTGTTTATTGCCCGAGACTCTAAGAATAAACCAAAGAGTGTCACTCGTTCCCTTCTTTCTTGTTTCCACCCATGGCATCATATGTCAGGTTCTGCATCACAATCTTCTTCTGCTTCTTCTTATCTCTGTCTTCAAGTCAGAAAGTCACCTTAACTCTCTACTACGAAGCTCTATGCCCTTTCTGTGCCGATTTCATCGTTAACCACTTGCCTCAGATCTTCCAAAACGGCTTAATCTCAGCCATTGATCTCCACCTCGTTCCATGGGGCAACTCCGGTTTCAAACCTGATGGCACCATTCACTGCCAGGTCTCTTCTTATCTTGCCCTCTAGTGTGACTATACATAAGGTTATGAGGTGCAGCATTTGATTAGTGCTTTTGTGTTTCTCTGTTATCTTCTTTTAGCACGGGGAAGCTGAATGTGCGCTCAATGCAATTCATGCCTGTGCAATCAATGCATACCCTGATGTTGTAAGCTCTCTGATACCTATGAAACTTTCTCCAATATATGCAGTAAGGCTACAGTAGAGCCAACATATAAAGGCTTGTCTGCACAAATTCTCTATTGCAGTTGAAACATGTTGGATACATCTACTGTACGGAACGACTGGTCTTGGAAAACAAGCTCGAACAATGGGCTGACTGTTTCGAACTGGTTGGTTTGAGCAGAGCTGCGCTTGATTGCTACATCAATGGCTACGGACACCAGGTAATTTCCTGAGAGAAGTCATAACAGGGAGAAATTAAAGCAAATAAATGACATTTTGATGTGACAAATGTGCATAGCTTGAACTGAAGTATGCTGAAGAAACCTCTGAGCTTAATCCAGCGCATACATATGTACCATGGGTGGTGGTGAATAACCAACCACTTCAAGAGGTTAGTCTCATAGGTTAAAGTTTATAACTTTTCAAGATCAAAAGGAGAAACAATTTTTTAACATATGGGTCTTTGGTGAACAGAACTATCAGACGTTTGTACCCTTTATATGCAATACTTTTGGAAGCTTCCAGGTGCAAGAAGCGTGCAGGAACCTCAACCATTCAGCAGAGGCTCTAAGCACGTTTAATAGTTCAGTCGAGAAGCTAAGTTATAGTCACCAAGTTTGCTTTGCCAATCAATAACATTTTGAATCCAAAACCATAGAATCTCTCTATCTTAGGAAAAACGATATGTTTGGAAAATCAGAAACCGCTTATAGTTCAAAATATGCTCACACTTGAATTTCTTCTACAAAATGTAACTGATTTGCAATAAAAAAAAAAATCTGCAGAGAAATATGAATATACAGTGCACTCTCATGTATGATCAAACAGAAATCGTATATGAGCATCCGTAGCTCAACCTTATGTGACGTGATCATCTAGGCTTCAAATGAACAAATACTACATTGTTTGTTTTGTAAGGAATGCAGAAGCTACTAGGACTATTTTTACTAAAGTCAACTTCACAACGACTTTTGCTTACTAAACCAAAATAAACTTATTTCTTCGTATATTTTTTTTCCCCAAGAAAATAAGGAGATTCAAAGTAAACTTGGAATTTGTCAAAGTCAGCCCTATTCAAAGAAAAAAAACAAAAGCATCTCTTCATATCCATGGTCTTATTAGCCCCAGTTTTATTCATGCTTTTCCTAATTCCAAGCAACAACAGAGTTTACTTTCCGAGGTTTTTAAAGGAAACGAATCAGAGATTCGTATTGCAGGAGAAGCTGGTGGGATAAATCCAGAAGGGTTACTGAGACTCACAAACCGAGCCTCAAAGTACAGCTTTCTACCACAAACCGGTGAGATTGCTGGAGACCAACAGAAACGCCACCAGGGTTCGTTCTTTTAGCACTCGTTTCGTCTTTGTAATAATCCCTACCAGCTCGAGCAGTGGAGGCTTTGGCTTCACGTTCACGCTATCTCCAACCCCTAACCGTCCCAATGCTGGATCCGCACAGTATTCTCAGTGGAATTCGACACGGTTCAAGGATCCGGAGACGACACTGACAGAATAGGAAACGACATCGGTAGTAATTTCAACAACCGAACATCGGATTTCCAAGAGCCGGTGGTGTACTACCAGAAGGACGATCCAAACAAGAGAGAAGACTTCGAGCTGGAGAGTGGCAATCCGATTCAAGCTCTTTTGCATTACAAACGCTAAAGGAGTCGCGTCTGGGTTGTTGTATCTCCACGAAGAATGGGAGCAGATGGTGGTTCACAGAGACGTGAAACCAAGCAACGTTCTGATCGAATCCAACATGAACCCCTAGGTTGGGAGATTTCGGGTATGTGGCCCCTGACGGTAAACCCTCTTCTGCGGGAGAAAACCAACGGATTCTGGTTCCTTCTTCTTAGCCGATTGGGTTAAGGATTTGCACGTGAGCGGTGAGATTCTCAGTGCAATCGATCCAAGGCTTGGATCTGATTACGATGGAAGAGAAGCAAGGGTCGCTCTCGCCGTGGGGTTGCTGAGATGTGACGACGATTGGGGACATTCGAAGTCATCAAGAAGCGATATTGGATCGAGATTCCTAGGATATGTTTCATCATCGAGCTCACTAGTTTCTTCTTCCTTCCTCTCCAGGATCCCTTCGACTTCTCCTGTTACAACAACTGGTTGATAGACACACTACTGTATACTCGCTTCCCCATTATTTTTCTTGTTTTTTTTCTGTAATATTATTATTTTTTATTTATTTTTCTTGTTAATTTCTAAATTTTCCTTTCCCTGTAAACAATATACTAGTACTTGGATCATTAGCTGAGCAAATATCAAATCTTTGGTTAAGAAATTTTCTTTTTTACCATTTGAAAGATCATCACAATAATGTCATTTTGTTTGTGCTACAAAGATATTGAATTTTGGATCTATCAAATGCCAGTAAGGAGGAGGTTGTCACATACAAATAACAAATCCAAATCAGAGACTAAAGTTGGAAACAAAAAAAAAAACATAAAATTTTATATACAAACAAAGTGGGCAATTTAAAGATGAAAATATTGGGACTATAGAATTGTTATGTGCAGAACAAGGAGAAGAAGAAAAAGATGTTCACCGAGGAGGAGGAACACGAGCATAATGAACAAGAGTAGGGCGGTCACAAATCACAAGAGGCAACTTGTCAATGTACATTAACAACCTCTTCACATTCTCCTTGTATATCTCTGGTAACTCCACAACCTCTCTGCTCGAAGTGTAAACCCACAGATCGCCAGAATTCACTCTTTTCAAGCTCCCTCTACAGAACGGGCACGACTGCGACCTCAAACGCCTGTTTCAAACAGAACATATTTTATTGCAACTATTAAAAAGGGCTATCGAAACTAAGTGAGTAAAGAAGAGGAAGCATTGTTTACCAGTCTCTGTAGCAATTTATACACATGGAGTGATTGCAAGTAGGAAGCACAACTTTATTGCGAATCTCCAAGCATATCCCACACTCTTCTTCCCTCTCCAAATCAACCTCTGACATCTTTCCTTTCTCCGTTGTGTCCCTTCTCCGGTATCTTTTCTCGCATATCTCCCTTTGTTTCCTTCCTTCTATATCGTTTATCCCTCCGTGCAGTTGCAATAGCGAAGGAAACAACACATCTGCCCTCCATCAAACATCCATTACAACATATCCAATGGAACATAATTATAGGATCAACTTCCTAAGCAAATACTAGCTAAGTGTGACATATATTACCATAGAACTCTTTGATACTAACTTTGCGTTCATGAAGTGACATTGTGGTCTTCCCATCAACATATGCCTATAAAAATAAACAGAGAATATCACATTTTCAAGTCTCGACAATGAACAGAGGATACAAAAAAAAAAAAGAAACGAGTTTTAAAACGATCATTACCTTATAAATAAAGATCCTAAGCAGTCCAAAAGCGCCAGCGAAATGACAATCAGTCCACTGAAGAAGGAAGAGAAAGAGGTGAGCCGCGGGGCTGTAAGACAGTCTCATCTGGACGAAGCCACCATCACACTCCTCTGGATACTCAGATGCCCTTTAAAAACAGAGATTACAAATTAAACATTTGTGATTCCCTACAATATTTGCGAGATTAAAACAATATTATTCACAAGTCTTATCCAGTAAGACCAAAGTCAAACATGGCTTAGAATCCCAGACTTCATATATTATAAAATATAAATAATTGACCGGTTTGAGGAAGAGTGGTGGTAGTGGCGTCTCAGACTGGCTAAAGTAATTAAAATTGACATTTTTACAAAAGCTCAGCGTAAACGCAAAGTCTCAAGATTCATTCTGACATCAGCAGAGCAAGCAAGCATCAGACAACAGAGATTCAAACAAGTATCTACACTGAATAACCATCTGGAAACTCCGATACAACTCAAGGCAGGTTGTGTAAATAGTCTGATCTATTGAACCGAAGACTCAAAACCAGAATAGAGTAGGCAAGAGACATCAATCAAAATTTCAGAAACGATCATCAGATTCCATGGGAAAACCAAACAAAACATATACTTTGCGTGTATCATTCACAAAAAGAGAGAGGGAAAGAGATTTACAGTGTGTTTGCGAACTGGATATCAGCTTCGAGAGCCTTCAATGAATCCTTGAACGATTTTCTCATTCTTATTTTTATTTATTTATTTCTTCGCTCCTTGACGAGACGATCCCAACATAAACCAGAGCTTCACAGAGTGCTGATCAGACAAAACAAAACCCTAGCCTTATTTTTTTTATATCTTTGAGATCAAACTACACAAGCCTAAAATATCGCAAACCCTTAACAGCTCGAGTAGATTCTCTCTCCCATTCCCATGGAAAGATTTTTTCTCTTTTTTGGAGATTTTCTCACTCAACCGAGGAGGTAGCGACAGGGAGAGAGAAAGAAAGAAAAAGAAAGTAAGTTTGCTTAAATTCGCGTAGAGCACACGTAATAATAGATCACACAATATTTAACATAACCAAAAGCGAGAGAGCGTCTTAAATTAAAGGCTCCTTCCTCCCTTCTTTGCTTTTTCTTTGTTCTACATACAAGGAACGGGAACAAATTACATAAAAATAGATATTACTTATTGGGATTAGCCAAATTACCAAAAAACCATACCTTGGGCTCCACCTAACAAGGACGAGGATAATATTATTTATTTAACTGATAGAAACACAATGGAGTGACAGGACGTGTGTCACTGCAACAGGCGACGGTGTGTGCAACTGTGCGCCTTGTACCAGATACTTGACCGACATGTGTCTGCGTGTCAGTGGGGACCACCATCACATCACACGTGTCGCAGATGTAAGCGTCTATCTTTTAACATTACCCTTAAGAATTGTTTGTGGACCATTTGCATGCTTGGATCTCGTAAGACCTCGCAATTTGCTTACTAATTTTTGCTTCTAGGATCCTTATTATGACCTACGTGTGCTTTAAACAAATGAACGGCTGTGTGTAAAAGGATCAAACAATTATAGGTAATTTGTTGACATGATTTGTTATCATTATTAGATAAATAAGATTAATTAATAGCGATAATGACTCACCGCTAATTCAACTTCGCAATGATGAGCCCAGAAATAGATCAAGATTTTTCTCTTTTTGAGCTCTAGTCACATAGATGGCAAACTTAATAAGCACATAAATTAGTAACATAAAATAGAACTCATAAATATATAAAAATTAGGCTACAATATTAATAAAACTATGATTTTTAACATTTACTTAGATAATAATATAACAACAATGTCAATAGCTAATTATGAAAATCATATTATATTAAAAAGCTGTTTTCTTTGCTTTTAAAAAAGGAAGGCCCACGTCCTCTAAATTCTAACAATAAACGCAATAAAACAGAGGGTGACGATGCAAGTACAAACAAAGAAAGGCATTAATCACAATCATACTCTATCATTGGCCTCAAACCTCACCATTTGGCTCATTGTCCACACTAACTTATTTTAAGAAATTATTATACTTTTTTACTCTTAATCTTATATGGATTCATACAAGTTGCCATAACAATTCCTCATATATCCTAAACTGTTAGTTGTACCAAACTTTGATATTCTATAAAATCATCTGAATTCACTTGACGCCTCACATATTGTAACAAAAATTACTCCACGTTCGAATTGACAGTGTTTGGTAGAGTATTATTTACCTCAGTATCAGTTTCTTTTGTTCAAGAGATTGCTCCAAATAATCAAATGTCAGAGAGGGATGGACTCCTCCTGGTCGATGAGGATGTGGTTGGGAATCTTCAAGTTAGATTCAAGTAAGTTCCATCCACCAGTATCCAATTTGAACAAGAAATCATCAAACTTGGTGTCCATCTCCGACAAGCTTTGCTTCAGCCAATGGAACACACTATCCTTGTTTTTCAAGCTTTCGTCCATGTTCTCGTATAACCAATATGCTTGCCAAAGACATCTCAACACGTCTCTGCTTGTGGCATTCACCTGCATTATTAGTTCACAGAGATCAAATAAAAGGCAGAAGGAATGTGTCAAACTACTCAAATAACCCACAATATTACGAAGTATTAACCGAGAAATGATAAAAGAGTAAAGGGTCAAGAGATAATAAGAGCATGTAACCCTTGATAGCTTAAACAAGAAAATATTGATTAAAATATCTCCAAAGATACCAAGAGTACTCTCCTACAACTGTAGAAGCTTTGTTCTCCATTAACTTATTCTAATTATAAGTAAACCATAAATCAGCTCCACGATCTCTTCCAAGTCCTAAGAATAAATTAGTTACCCACCAGTGAAGCTAATCTCTATCAGGTTACTTTAGAGACAAACAGGAGAGTAATGCTTTCTCATTTTTTACTTTCTCACAGTGCAAATAATAAGTAGGAACCATGATAGAGTTGATATCAGTAACTGTGGTTCTTAGTTTATTAGTTTAGGAGGCGAGTGAGAAGCGGAAAAGACTCTTTTTTTTAAAAAAAATAGGGCCACGCACATACCTTAAAAGATACAGAAAACTCGGTATCCTTGTCCAACTTATTCAGCGTGAGAATATATTTCTCCTTTGTGTATATCTTAAGGAGTGCTTTAACCTGGAAGTCAATGTTTAAAATATAAAAGGTCCTCTCACGAGTACATATGGACGTAGTTAAAAAGGAAGAAGAAGCTTACCTTAAAAACAGACTTCTCCAAACCAGATAATTGTTCAAGAGAAACACCAAAGATGATCCGAGGTTTCATGAATCTCTGCCATACCAAAATGTTTTCTCGCTTGTTGCAGTCAACATACCCTGTCAAGAGACACAGATGGGTGGGTCTTACTTTGAGGTAGAGTAATAAGCTAGAAACAAAAGAGAGGTATATTCTAACCTGGTACAACAGAGCGCACAACATGGGATTGTACTAGGATACGAGCACGCTTGAGATTTACCTGCCAATATTTCAAATCAAAGTATAGTTCTGAGTTTTCTCATATTAAATTTCAAAATTTGTAAGAAAATCCATGCGAAAACTCTTACTGTGTTAAATCGTAGGACTGCAAGCGACTGGTAACGTAGCCATAGATGAACAAGTCTTATGCTCGTCCATGTAAGTGACACAAAGGGAAATGACTTCACAAGGCCTGGCGTGTCCTGCCTCGAAAATGACAGTATGCAAAACGCTCAACATAAAACCAATAAAACTTTAAACAGGCATCCAATTGGGACACCATCTGATGAATAGATTTGAAAGAAATAACACAAAGAGCATACAATGATAAGAATGCCTAGACCAAGACCAATAAGCTGGGCAGCAACTTCCCACACTTCCTCCTGAGATGTTGAACAAGAATCAGAGACTGCTAACAAGATACGTCATGCTCGTTATTTGTGGGGGTTTGATAGGACATACATGAGTAGCATACCTTGGCTGCTACCTCTCCAAGATTTCCTGAGATAGCAAAATGATTCTGTATGACCCTGAAAGAAGGGTCTCTCAATCCTCTAGCCACGGCCTACTTCAAATAAAAAATATTAGTAGGTGAATTCTTGATTAAGAGTATATAAATGACAGATTTGGGGGCTGGCATGTAAAAGGGAACCACCTTGGCAAGATTTCCTGTGGATGCTAATAGCAGGAACTGGGTAGGATAGAGTTGTGTCGCCAGATCAAAGAAGCTGGCAAAGCAAAACAAAAAGAAATGCAATCAGATGCTATAAATATGTTAATGGCTAACCAAGGATTGAAGTCATCTACTACAAAACATACCTTCCAGCACTGCCAATAAAATCTGCATACATGCGCCATTGCTTAGGATCATCGTCAAAAAGACTACCGAAACGTCCACCTGGAAAAATAGCCTTGTTACAGAAGAGGTTCTTAGATAACACCACGACCATGTTTTTTTCGTACCAATAAGAAGACGGCCAAGAGCTCCAATGCCATCCTTGGATACCCATCTGAAGTAGAGAGAGAAAAGCATAAGAAGCAAAAGAAAACAACAACCAGAGATTGCAAAAAAGAAGAAGAAGAAAACCTGATGGCAGCAGCAGAAGCAGCAGCAGTAGCGGCAGGAGAAGTTCCAGAGAAAGAGCCAACGCCAACTGCCTTGAGAAGACTAGAGGTGACTAGTACATTACACATCCAGCCGGTAACATTGGTAGGGAACTGCCAGAGCATGTAGTCCAAGTAATCATCTGAAACAGACCCTGTGCACGCCACCATACCACATGTGATTTTTACAAGTAATTAAACTCACTGAAACATTTTCATATAATAGGATCTACAACAACCAAAAAAAAAGAAGGAAGAAGTACCAACCAGGAAAGCCGGTGGGAAAAACAAAATCCTTGACAACATCAGGAAGCCAAAGGGTATTATTGGTTTGTGATGAATTTGATCCCACAGATTTAGTATCAGGCTTAGTAGGCTCACGCCGCTCCTCTAGAAGGCCTTGTAAAGGCGAATCATCCTCATCATCATCTAGCAAATATCTGCACACAGAAACAAATCAAGTCAGAGTCAGTCACTGTGGACGGACATATTTAATCTCTGAGGAAATCTTCAGGCAATAGGATAAGCATTGAAGCGGAGGACCTTTTCGAAGTTCCATTTCCGTATCTCTCAACCACAATCGAAACCACTCCTTCAACTCTAACAATTCAAAAACAAAACAATCATCATTCAAAGAGCAAACGAGTCAAAAATCTACACTCGAGAATCAAACAAAAAAAAAAAAAAGTGTTCACCTCTTATCATCGGTGGCTTCTTCTTCTGAGTGAGCACAGCACCGCAAGTGCTCCACACGCCGTCGTTTCGGCTTACAGGACGACGACGTTGTTCGAGTTCGGGGAATGTGAAGAGGCAACGGCAATCGTAACGTACTGCAGTGCATGACTGACGAGAAAGAAGTTTATTTGATTCGTTACACTACACGTCTTCCACTAAGTCTCTTCGTCTTCTTCCTTCCCAGATAAAAAAGATAGATAGATACAAGTCCACTCCACACCCAATTCCGAATGATAGAGGTCTCGAATCTCCATCAAACCGGTTTTTATTTGGTTATTTAGTAAACCGAGATATTAGACGTTGGCAATTCCCTATCCTTGCAAGCCATTGTTTTTTTTTAATTTCGTTAACCGAAAAATTACAGGCAAACAGACATTTATTACAGGCAAACAATACATGAACTCAACTCTCTGCGTGGGCTTCCTGATTCGATTCAAAAACATTCAGACAATACTCACACACACAAAGAAAATATGATTTGGATTATAGGGCAAAAGAAAAAGAGCTTCAGGTTTGTTCATCAGTTACGTTGTGTTAGGAAGAGGAGGAGTTGCTGCTTTCTTGCGATTATCATCCGCTATTTTTTGGAACTCCTTCTCACTCGCTGCTATCAGTTTCTTGACTATATCAAATGTTGTAAGCTTTATACTGAAAACCAACACCACCAAATAAAAAAGGAAGAAAGATGATCAAGGCTAAGCTGGCTTCTTCACAAGTCTCTTTATATATATATATAAGAAACTCTACCTGCTGTTTGGCATGCTTTTCAGGGCATTGGGGACAAACCCACGGTACAATCCTATCACTCCTTCTCGCTCAATTATACCTTTTAAATCGGTTTTAAGGTCAGCCACTGGAAAGTAGAAACTAATTGTTCTGATCATATAAAGGATGATTTACCTGAGAAGGCGTCTACTACTGATTTATATGGAGTACCCTTCAATTGCATCTGTCTTCTAATTGTATCCAACGGATAACATGTACCCGTAGCAATTGCAGCAGCCACCACTGCCGTTAGCAAAGATGACTGTGTCTTCTTTTGATACTTCTCTGGCAATGATTTCTTTACCCTGCATTGCATGCGGACAATAATCAGTAATGTCATACAAACCTCAACCAAAAACATTTTCAGGTCTAACTGCTAGAAGCAGACTTACAAATCAAAGACGCAGAAGTTGATGGCTATGTAAGGAGCTATACTTAAGAGCGACGGACCCAGGCCGTTGTAGAATGATGCGATTCCTTCCTCCCTCAGCATGTTCAGCGCAACCTACATGTCACATATTGCATTTTTTGAAAGACAAAAAACAAATTTAACAACTTACGGAGCTTTAGAGTTGGTCTATGATCCAATGTACATACCTGGGACATGGTTCGGTACCCCGGTTCAACAGCTAACCTCAATCTCAGCACATCTAATGGATATGTGATCTGCATTAAATAAAAAGTTAAGGGTGTGTGAGATTTTCCGTGAGACAAGATGAACTTACTCAGGCCACTAAACAACTATAGTTACCAGAGTAGAAGTCATGCCAGCACAAGCACCAGCCCCAAGCCTTCCAAGAACAGACAACTGACCGTCTTCTCCCCTAAAGAGTTTCTTAATAAAAAACATATTTATTGCGCACAGTGATTAGACTGGTTCTGAAGCTTGTGAAATCAAAAGCAGAATCAGATGTAAGTAACATCACATACCTTGTATGTTTCATATGCAAACAACTGGACCGCGCTATAAGGCACGATCCTTATCACCTGCAACATTCAAAAAGACTAAGATTTTGAGCAATCAAAATCCCACTAAGTTACACACAGTCTTGTTGGGACATTTATCTAAAGAGATTGTGAGTACCTGAGGTAGGTTTCCTTTCCAATAACCTTTAATACCTTCTTCTTTGCCAATAAGCATAATCGCCTAAGATTCCAAAATAACCAAACCAAACCAACAACTAGTTTACTTTACAATAACAAGAAGAACCACCAAATCTCTACATTACATGATTATGACTTATGAGGATATACCTCAATGAAACCAATAGCCTTCTTAGCACTTTGTTGCCCCGCTCGAACACCATGTGTCTATGATCATATTATTAAATAAGACAGTATGTCAATTAGATTGTAAGAATCAATAAATATTACAGTATGTCTAGACAAGAACACAGTCGCACTAATTTTCTTTTTCTGAAAAGCCATAATCACCCATACCACAAAGGTTCCCTTAAGTATCTTTGTGACTTGGGAGATCATGAAATTCGCAGCATAATCAAGATCATCTAATGGAAAGATCCAAGCAAGTTGTCCAGACCATACCTACTACATATGTATCGCAGGGGTCTTACTTTCTAATTAAAGTATGAGATACCATATATACTCAAGTAGAATACAAACTAGTCCAAAACGACGGCGTACTACTATGTTGTCACACCACTATCACTATATACTTAGCATTTTTCTTAATTATTAAAAACAAGAAAAAATGAAGGAAAACACGTGGGACAAAACCTTGAAGTTGTTGAGAGAGAGCCTAACCTGCATAAGGAGCTTTATACGGTCAAGCGGTGCCGTCACTGACTTTGCGGCGGCTCCGGCGAACGCTCCGGCGAAAAACAGAGCTGCGTCTTTCGGTACGAATGACAAAAGAGCGACCGGGTTTCTCAATAGCTGAACCGAAGTAGGCGCGAATTCATCCTCTTCCTTCTTAATCACCACCGAAACGGACGCAAATGCTCCACTAGATTCCCTTCGATCTCTCCTAATGGCTACCGAAACGGAGGCGAAATTGCTCAAAACGCCTCTCGAAGACACGTTGTTCTCCGGCCTCCATGAAGGTTCACCGGTGAGAGCGAAATCAGAGGTCTTGAGAGAAGGGATACTACGGAATTGAAGTAGAGATTTCTCTTCTCCCATGGCTGATTAATAATATCTGATTTTTTTTTTTAAACTGCGAGTCCAATGTATAAATTGTCTTCGGTGGTGGCATTCTTTAAATAATGGTCAAGTAATTAGTGGGCTCAGCGGGGAAACAAGTCAAATTAGTGGGCTCAGTTGGGCCATACTTTAAACATCTCATTAAGATTAATGAGTGGTAAGGTAGTTTCAACTTTCAAGGACGGGTCGAAACCAGACCAGCCTGTCCGAATCCGACCATAGTTTGGAATTAAATAGAGGATATTTTAGATTTATTTTTTTAATTTTTTTTAGAAGGTGAAGAAAGAAGAAATTGTCAATCTACCGTTCAACGTGACGATGAAGAAAGAGAAAGGAAGCCGACCCATCGTTCAAATCTCTGGGTCCTTAAAGATCAACCCCACCCCAAACCTCCTGCTCCCAGGGTTTTTAACTTGTTCAAATCCTTTTTCTTCTTTCAGATGTCGCTCCCGGATTCTTCTTCTTCTTCTGACCACCCGCCTGTGACCCGCGAAGAAACCGGTTATATCCGTTTCGAACACGGCCACGATAACGGTTTTGACCGTCGTGATCACCAACCTCCATGGAACCGCTCCGAGTACGATTACCGCCATGGGAGCATCGTCGCATCGGAGAACCCCAGGAATACCTCTAATTCCGAAGATCCTTGGTCTTGCGTTGTCGTCGTCGCTACCTTCTGTGTCTTCGGTGATTTTCTTAATTATTTTTCCAATTAACTTTCGCTGTGTGTGTATGTTGTTTGATTGTTTATCTTCTGTCTGTGCTTTATTTATCATCAGTCTCGATGACTTTGATTCTGGGGCTTTACGGAACTACCAACGTATGGTTGGGACCAAACTCCTCCTTCCTCATTAAGCCTACTTCGGTTTTTGTCCAAACTGTCATTGTACGTTCTTTACCCTCTCTTATTGCACTAGGATCCACCATTATTGAATTTTCTGATACCACCTTTTGCTCTCAAGGTTGAAAAATTAGGGAATAAGGGATCCGGTTTGATGCTGTACGGATTGAACCAAGCCCCACAACTCCATGTTCTGGCCAATTGGTCTGAAGTCCACTATTTAGCTGTTCCTAATGATTCTTACAAGGTTACTCTCTTCTCTCCCTTTTTTTATCTTTCTCATCTATGGAACTGGTTTCTGATTTTGCTATTTCGATTCAGTATTGGATACAGTATCTGAACAAGGGGTCACGCGTTAAAGTTTCATACAATGTTGAATCTGTGGGCTCTTCCCTCTATCTTGTCATAGCCCAAGGTACTTTTACTTTACCAGAGGAGATAATCCTCTTTTTATTTCATTGTGCTTACTTAAATGTATTACAAGAGTATATTGGTGAAATCGTTGAGGTTGATGATGTTTTTCGGATTCATTGAAACAAGTTCTCAAAACGGCATGATGTATTAACTACTGTATTTAGTCATTTTATGTTTTTATAATTGTAGGTGTGGATGGGCTCTCTGAGTGGGTGCAAGACCCTACACGTCCAGACACTACATTATCATGGCATCTAATCTCTGGTTAGTTAGTGACCAAGGTTTTAACATGATAGTTTTATTTTTATTCTGAATACTCCTGCATGAGATCACTCACACTTTACCTTGTTTTATAATATTTGGCAGATAGTGGTTTCATTGAGCAGGACATAACTAAGTCTTCGAGTTATTACATTGCAGTAGGCAACGTATACCTAAATGATGTCAAGGTAATAGCTAAAACAGTTTATGATGATATATGCTGCATCTTTGATTTGTGGGATCAGTTCTCTTCTATATAAACATGATCCTCGGTTACTAGTAGATTGCTGCGATTCGATTTTTAATCCCAAATGCCCCTCTCTTTTTTCTCTGATCATACGTTTCACTTCACAACCATATCCACGTTGTTCAGGCTACGATCGACATTCAAGTTGAGGGGTTATTGTATGACACTACAAATGCTAATTTCAATTGCACGTTTCCTAACGACAAGTGCACTTTAAGTGTTCCATTATTTGGAACTAATGTTGCTGTACTAACCTCACCAGGCCCAAAGCTGGTACGCGACCCATGTCTTGTCTTGTATTTTTCATTCTTCCTTTTAGAAGATATCACATGATGAGCCATTCTGAAACCAAAACTCTCTTGTTGTTGTTTGTTGTTTAGAACAATTCTAAGAATGAGTACCTTGCAAAGCTCTCGTACGAGCCAAGATGGATTGCGTACATAGTTTGCATGGGTAATGTATTACATGAGTCGTATAACACGGATCTTGTCGTTGGGCTTTATCATAAACTTTTGTTTCCTTGGATTATTATTATTGCAGGTGTAGTGACAGCACTCTTGTTAATTTTATCTAGTGTCTTTAATAAAAGACAACAAGCAGTCTCTGAAAACGAGGAAACCCTTGATGAAAATGATGATGTGGCTCCTCTAATTCCGGGAAAAGACGATGATAACTCGAGCTGGTGCTCGTCATACAGTTCTATCTTGACAAGTACCGAGGAACTAGAAGGAGCACACGGAGATGGCCAGAGTAGTACAAGATATCTGTGTGCGATTTGCTTTGATGCGCCTAGAGACTGTTTCTTCCTCTCTTGTGGACACTGCGTTGCTTGCTTCCAATGCGGGACTCGGTAAATAAATTATCCATTTATTTCTTACGTGGTGTTATTTTGGTTTAGGTTTCAAATCTGATGGGTTTGTATGATGATGATGTTTTATAAAAAATGCAGGATAGCTGAAACGTCGGGATTCTGCCCGGTATGTCGTAGGAAGATCAGGAAGGTGAAGAAGATCTTCAACGTCTAACAAATCAAAGTCCAGATGGAATCTAATAACACACACAGTGCGAGCAGGTTGTGTGATGGTTTTTTTTTTGTTGTTGTTGTTTTTCTCGCAAATACCGTATGTCTATAGAGAGGGTGGAAAGGGGATAGAGAAAGGCCCTGATGGGTTGGTTTTATTGGGTCTGTGTATATGCTATGGACTCTTGTCATTTCGGTTTGGCTGTACTACTTGTAACCATATTTCATGGACTCCGGTTAAGTGCTTGGTTTTGCAACGCTGCAGCGTATAATTTCGTTGGTTTAGTTTTGCTGCTTAGGCTTGGGCCTATACACCAAAAATCGAACTGGAACTTAAAGTATCGGATATCAACTGGTTTTTATAATTGTTAATCAAATCAAACCGGAAACCAAAAGGACTGAACCAAATTGATCAAATTTCATAAGTAACCACGTGGCGCGTGCTGAATGGCGGGGACACATAATCTCATGGGTTCTAATTCAATATACACGAAACAACAAATCGCGACCTCTTTCTTCATCTTCTCTATACTCCCCCGCTTCCAATTCGTCATCTCCTCCAGCTCGCAGGTTTCCTTCTCTCTCTCTCTCTCTATCGTCCTTCATAGTTTCTGCTAATGATCTGCTAATCCTGACTTAAACTTCGTCTCATGTGTTAATGGAATTTTCTAGATCGTCTTCGAGGAGCCTGCGACGCGCTAGATTTTCTCCGTCTTTCGAATCTAGATCTGTAAGCTACGACCCGTCCTCATCTTCATCGTTGCGGTTTCCATGAGATTTATGTTCAGTTTCTGCCTTTTCCGTTGACGATTCTTCTGATTAGATCGATTCTAGTATCGTTTGAATCTCTTCACTCGTTGTCTATTGTTTGGGAATACTATATTTTCGATTGAGTAATCAACCTAGGTTAGGTTTACACGTTTGATTCCGTTGGTGGTATCTCTAATCCATTCAATGTTTCCAAATATTGAGTATATTTTGCCAAAACTGCTTCCAAAGTCTTTTTGGATCTGTATGTATATCACAGATCACAGTCATGGAAAAGGCATTTGTATACACTAATTGTTGTCACTTTTAATGGTAGTCTCATCTTATTTTCACATGTGGCAGTGAGAACGAGGTAGAGAAGCAGCTGATTCTTGGAACCAACCATGATGTCCTTCGAAATGAATGACCGCAAAAGTATGTCTACATTCTGTGATTTTCTATGCTTATTGAAGACATGCTTATTACTTAGTGTCATAGAGTAATCTTTTGCTCCCTTCGTGGATCATTGAATGTTACGTTGTTACTATTAGAGAAGCCATTTATTTTCAGTTTCTCTTATTAACAGGATTCAAGTTCATTCCCACTTGACTTTTACTGTTGTTGATCGTTTGCTATATAATGTGTTTTTTGAAACAGAAATTGGGTTAGGGCTGACAGCATTTGGCGTCTTTTTCTCCTTTTTGGGAGTTGTCTTTGTCTTTGATAAGGGTTTACTTGCCATGGGTAATGTAAGTACCTCCGCCAAAGTATTCATTTTGTTTGAGTTCTATACTTGCTTCGTTTTGGGACTGTTACTGATCACTCGTTTCTTTTCTGGTCTTCTTCCAGATTCTTTTCATCTCAGGGGTTAGTCTAACCATTGGCCTCAAGTCTACCATGCAGTTTTTCACCAAGCGTCAGAACTTTAAGGTCCGTTTTGTTTTTTCAGTGTTCTCTTAGTATCTCTGGGTCAGTGACAATGGGGTGTTTACATACCATTTCTTTCCACTCAGGGAACAATATCTTTTGGGGCCGGCTTCTTCTTTGTAGTCATTGGATGGCCTATCCTTGGAATGATGTTGGAGACCTATGGCTTTTTTGTACTCTTCAGGTCCCTTTTCTTTTTCTTACTGGTTTTTGTCATGTGGAACCATAGACAGTTAGTGACAGTGTTTTCTGTTTCAGTGGCTTCTGGCCAACCTTGGCAGTTTTCGCTCAAAAGATACCTGTTCTCGGTTGGATCATTCAGCAACCATATATAAGATCGGTATGTGTCCAATTCTAATTGAAAACTTATTTGTAATTGTCTCAGGAAGTCTGAACATGATTGATGAAACCTGTGGGCAAATACATCTCATGAGACTCTTAGACCTCGAATACAGCATATGCTGTTGTTACTCTCTATGTTATCAATAGGAAGACAATGATTACATATGAATGTCTATTGCTATGTGAGAACGATGCTAACTCTCATCCCAACTCGTATAATTACCAGTTTCACCTTCACAAATTACAGTGGATGATTCTCTCTTTGTTTCTGATGATCTTTAAGTACCCAGGCCTAGTGTTCACTTAGTTTCCGTCAACTTCAACTGATAAACTGATCTATATTCCGCTTATCATTGACCAAAATGTGATTGATTTACTCTTTTTTTTATGTGATGCAGTTCTTTGACAAGTACCGGGGAAAGAGGGTGCCCGTGTAGTCCCCTCCAAAGTGGAGTGATAGTTTGATGAGCTATAGATGCAGCAGGGCAAACTATTGAAAGGAGGGGTTGGTATGCTTGTCGAGAACTTTTGTAGAAAACTAAACCCGTAGAAGAAAGCGTGGGGGCAAAACATACGACTTGAAGCGTTGTACTTTTAAAAGAATAACTCAGTCACTTTTAATGGTAGATTGTAATCATTTTGGTTCACGAGTTTTTGAAAAATTTTGATTGCATACACAACAAAATAGGTTACCACGCTGATATTTTAGAGGCTCCCTTAGAAGTGCGGATTGCTGGTATTTGGGACCATTGCGTTTATATTGTTGAGTGAAACGTGCATTGTTAAATCGCATACCAAAGTAAAGAGTGGTTAATTTGTAAAATCTCTGTGCACTTTAGTTGGTCTTTGTTTGAGAGGGTTGGACTTGTTGGGCCGCCAGGCCGACTGAGTTGAAATATCTACTGATCTCAAACGTGAGTCGGGCCTTCCTTTTCATCCTCAGCCGCCTATTTTTTTTTAATATCATAAAATGCTATTTTAAAAGATTTTATGTATCCTAAAGAATATCTGTTTTAAATCCATAAAATAATTTGTGAATAAAATGAATATCTATCATAGTCCCAATTGCTCAAATAACAATTGGCTAGCGATTGTTCAAACAAAGAAATTTAAAGATATTACTAAGAAAAAGATGCTTTCCATAAATTTTAAAAGCATGCAAATCCATTTTCTGCCAACTTTTTTGTTTTGTACTTGTCTTTTAGGCAACAATTAATGAGGACTAGAGCGACAGTCGTGGATTTACGAGGTCCAGTTACATTTCTTGGTGTCAGAAGATTTTTCCCATAATAAAAATTTCTTGCGTTACAAAATAAGTGTCGTTTTCGATTTTCAATGCAAATTTTATTAATTTTATTATGTAAATTATTTTTCTATAGTTTAAAATATGGTTAGGTGTATAGGTAACTGTGTTTTTATGTAAAATTAATTGTTTCCTTAATCCGTGTGCACAGCTGGTAAGTGACACGAGGGACTATATATCTAAAAAGGAAAAATAAAAGTTACTATTAAGAAGGTAAATTATAATTTGTAAAAAGATGGTACACTCTTTGAAACTATAGAACGATGATTAATTTTTGCTTAGAACTCTTTAGATGTGTTAGATTGCGTTAACTATTCGATGATTAACAATGCATTTGTGTAATTAAGCCAACTAAACATGTGTGTTAACCTGAGAAATCCAAATAGCGTGGTTTTAATCGAGGCGGTCCGATGGGAGCCAGTCCGACTAATCCCATCGAAAATGAAGTATAATTATTTTTTAATTAAATAAAAGAAAGGGCAAAAAACAATATGTTTTTAGCGTTTAATACACCGCCACAAACTCTCACTATAAAGCCGATATAGAAGATAGGCGAGGATGGGCCAGAAATCGATTCACCATTAATCAAATCTTTTTTCCCATTTTCTCCACAAAAGTTTATTATTCTCTCTCTCTCTCTCTGACTCCGATAATGGAAGGAAGCAGCGTCGTGGCGGTTTACGGTAACGGTGCGATAACGGAGGCGAAGAAATCTCCCTTCTCCGTGAAGGTCGGTTTGGCTCAGATGCTCCGCGGTGGTGTAATCATGGATGTCGTCAACGCCGACCAGGCTCGCATCGCGGAGGAGGCCGGTGCTTGCGCCGTCATGGCTCTGGAGCGTGTCCCCGCCGATATTCGCGCTCAGGGAGGCGTCGCTCGGATGAGCGATCCACAGATGATTAAGGAGATCAAGCAGGCCGTTACGATTCCGGTGATGGCCAAGGCTAGGATTGGTCATTTCGTGGAGGCGCAGATCCTGGAAGCAATCGGAATCGATTACATCGACGAGAGCGAGGTGCTGACTCTCGCCGATGAAGACCACCACATCAACAAGCACAACTTCCGCATCCCTTTCGTCTGCGGTTGCAGGAACCTCGGCGAGGCTCTTAGGAGGATCCGCGAAGGTGCGGCGATGATAAGGACGAAAGGTGAGGCTGGAACTGGGAACATTGTGGAGGCCGTTAGGCATGTGAGGTCTGTTATGGGTGACATCAGGGTTTTAAGGAACATGGATGACGACGAGGTCTTCACTTTCGCCAAGAAGCTGGCCGCTCCTTACGACCTCGTGATGCAGACCAAACAGCTTGGCCGTCTTCCCGTGGTTCAGTTCGCCGCAGGTGGAGTCGCGACTCCGGCAGACGCAGCGCTCATGATGCAGCTTGGATGCGACGGTGTCTTCGTGGGTTCCGGAATCTTCAAGAGCGGTGACCCTGCTCGTAGGGCGCGTGCGATAGTGCAGGCAGTGACTCATTACAGTGACCCAGAGATGCTTGTGGAGGTGAGCTGTGGGCTTGGTGAAGCCATGGTTGGGATCAATCTCAACGATGACAAGGTTGAGAGGTTCGCTAACCGCTCCGAGTGATACCAAACATAAATGTGTGTTTCAGACCAATTTGAAGAAAAGAAAAACAAAAGATGATATTTGATAGTTTGTTGTATTATCCTCTTTTTTTTGTGTGTGTTTGCTGTGCCTTGATAGTGATTGTAATCGATTTCTTTCATTTGCAAGAACAAGTTGTCAGTTTTAATAAGAATAATAATTATGTACTACTCTCTGATCTCTTCATTTTGATGATTAAATGTTTTTCAGTCCATTGATAATTGAGCTTGTGGAAAATTTGCCATTGTGTGTGTTATAGACCACTCAAGGGCACCATCTTACAGAAAGATTGAAACTTGTTTGAATTTGTTTTTTTTTTTTTTTTGGGAAATGAAATCGTCCTCAGACTGAGCTGTCTCAAAGAAGTGTGTGTTGATTAGATTCACATGGCCAAGTTCTTATATCATTGTGTGGTCTCAGAGGAAAGATAAGATGCTCGGCAACGGACAAGAGAGATGGAACTTATAGGAGTTGGAAGTGATGCGATTGTTTTTATTTTCAGGCATTCTTAATCAGGTTTTGAGAAATGCTATGTTAGTGATGTTAGAAGAAAAGGAGAGAAAGATAGAGCCACGTGACTCTCTAAGTTCTAACTATAAGATTACAGATCTCACGCGGATTATGAACATTTTCGTCGGAAACTACTCCAATAGGACCAAAAAAATACGGGTAAAAAAGACTGCCCTTCTTGGCTTCTAATCATTCGAAATGGGCTAATTCTATGGCCCATTCGTATTTCCCGAACGGCCTTTTCAGCTACTTCATTCATTGTTAGAGCCTTTCATCTCAATGACGAGCGCCCGGCCACAGCAAGCCGCTACTAGGCACCTCGCCAAATAATTAGGGGCCCCAAATTAAGCTATGGTTCTATGGTGTTTTATTGACTTTCAAGAAGAGTATGACTGCTTCTTATGATGTAGATTATCTTCAACCTTTCACGATTATATTTGTCTTTATAACAACATTTAGAAATATATTTATTTTATTCAACTTTATTTCTTTTTTTTTTAAGTATAGATTCTTATTTTTACCTTTCTAAATAAAGAAAAAAATTATTTTTTTCAAACTATATTCCCCTATAATTAAAAATTACTATTATAAAAAATACTGTAGTATAATTTATTTATGTTATAGAGTTTTTACTTTAAAAATAAAAATAACAAAATACATTGCAAGTGATATTAAAATTATGCTCAGGTATGCAAATGTCAAGCTAGAGACAACCTGATGATCAGGGACGGATCTAGGTGGAGAGTGGATGGGGCCGCTGTCCACTATGATTGTTTTTAGTTAATGTAATTTTGTATATAATTGTAATAATGTTCTTGGTGAAAATTTAAATTTGTAAATATATTACTAGTGTTTTATAGTTTTGGCCCACGTAAAAGCTATTCCTAAATCTGCCACTGCTGTTGATGATGATGAGAAGATAGACGACACAGCAACCTCGGAATTTGAGAAAGCCAATAAATTTTCTGTAGAAGAAGACTGAGCGTAACTTTTTCCCAAGGATATGTATTGTAGCATTTTTAAAAAGGATACTTTAGTTCAGATGAATTTTTAAGATTTAAATTATAGAAACTTTGTAGATTGAAACTAATTGAAAAACTGTTGTAGTGTTTTCTTGAATTGAAAGCTAATAAAAAAAAAAGTTAGCACTGATGAGAGATTGCTTCGGTTTTTGTACACGAATGCTCTAGTCTTGAAAGCTTTACAGACTCAGCTCTTATCCTTTTTTCGTTGTTGTATCGTTGGTAAAGCTTTTGGGGGTTGCGAAATATCTTCCCACACTGCATTTTCCGTGGTAGTGACTGATTGAGGTTTCTCAAGACATGACTTCTCTTTAGAGTAAGATATGAGATTTGGGAGGCATAAACATTTATCTAAATACTTGTAAAATGTAGGGGGATCAAAGCTTATGTTATATGGGTTGTGCCCAGTCCAATCCAATACCATTTTATGCCATGTGTCATTACTTTTGATCCGGCTTTCACGGTATACTCTCTCTATATTTTCTAATACTTGACGTTTTTAAAACTTGTCCCAAGTTAAAATGATAAAAAATTCCTTGATTTTTAAGCATCATCTTATAAAAATGAAAGGAGTATTTGTCAAAATTTCGGAGAATTTTAGACTAGAACATGAGCTAATAATAATAAAAAAATTGTCAAAGTTTTAAGAAGTCAAATTGATTAATCATAGCAGCGAAATATGAGTGAGTTACGAGAAGCTTGTAGGCTGTTATTTCAAAGCGTTGCATTTTTCTCACCTTCAGTTTATGACCATCTTTCTCCCGTTTCCAAATTTTCTGTTGTACAAGATCTGTATAGAGTCCCCTCACGTGGAGACGTTAAAAGAGAATAATTGTTTGTTACTTTGTCAACGAAGAAGACACTATAATCATGCTTCCTCTCTTTCGTTTTTCTGCCAAAAAATAAAGTGAATTACGATGAGTTTCTGACTCGGACTATGTACAGATCTCGTAATAGTGAGGATCATTAAAAAAATAGTGAGGATCATAAAAAACTAATTACTTTGTACCAATCACAGAATAATAACAATAACATAGTAGAAGTTTTGTCCTCTATATTCAGATATCGTTAGGAAAAGATTATTTATAGTCTTTGAGTTTCCAATAAATAAGTGAATCACTTTTCAGACTAAAAATCATAGAGTAATAAAAATAATATGCTTGGCTATGAGGTGGGATATTGGTGGATAAACACGAAAAGAAGATTTTATCAAACAAAAAAAACACGGGAATAAGAAAAATATACTCTTTCCGTTTTATTTTAATCGCTATTTTAGTTTTTTTTTACAAAAGTAAAAAAAAAAATTATATATTTTTAAAATAAAAATACCATTACCTACACAATAAAAAATAAATTTACTAATAAAAATAAAATAATATATGAAATTAATAATTTTTACATATAAATTATAAAATAATATTTATTCTAATATAAAGTTTTATTCTGTAACAATATATAAAATTGAAATGGAAAGAGTATGAAAAAAAAACAAATTACCAAGAGAGATCTAGAGGAGTCACATGAAGATCTAAAGGGGGAACTCCGTGTGACCAAGTATGGTGGGCGTGGATGTAACACACACACCGCGTAGCCGATAAATTATTCCATATGAGTAAACAAGAGTAAACAAATTGATTATTCATGCTTTGATGTTATTTCAGAGTTTGTTAATTTTTCATTACAAAACTATAATCTCAGGCTCTCAGCCGACGTATTGCAAAGTAGACAACGTGTGAGTCCACGTGGCATGACAGGTGGGAGAGAAGTCCACTGCTGCAACTCATGCAAAAGATTTGCTTACTTTCAACGCGGTAAAGTGGAGACCACTTCGCTGACTATCTTATTTACCTTCTTTTTACAAAAACCCCACATATGTCTTTTAACACAAAACAAATCTTATAGAGAGTTTCACATTACATGCTTCATTCACTGTTTATATATATATATATATATCTTTTTGTCCCATTACTACTTCTATCACTTTGTATTATATGCAATCACGCGGCTTTAAAATGTACTACCATAACATTGGGAATCTGACAGTTGTTATAATTCATACAAGTTAATACAGAAATGCACACTGGCTCCAGAAAATGAAGCAGCAATGTACAGATACAGCTTGCTTTCTTACCCGCACCGTCCGTACATATATATATTTCTTTGTTTCGTACGTTAAGATTTTCATAAAATCATGTAACGAATATTTAAATGATTAAAAGCCAAAAATGATTACTTATTTTGAGGAAAAAAAATATATCAGGAGTGAGTGACTCGTAAGCGTGACGAAATACTAACGCAATATTATATTGGGACGAGATTTCTTACCGGTAAACGAACATGATCACGGGTTGAGTTGAGCTGAGTTGCGGCCTCAATAGACGAAAGATACGAAGCAAAAAAAAAAAAAAAAAAAAACACATCTAAACTCCCAAAAATAAGAAGAACAATATTAATATGTTTTATTAAGTTAGCTGCTCTAATTAAACCTAGCCTTTACTATACTCTAATCTAGCCACGGAATGTGTCCTTTTCACTAAAAGAAAAGATAGTGTTCGTAGTTTATTCAACTACATAATTATATTTCCATTGCATATAATAATGATTTTAAAAATCTTATATTAGATACAAATTAGGGGGAAAAACAAAAAAAAAATATAATTCAATAGCCCCTTGACGGTTTCACACCTTCTTTTCACACCACCTTATAAAATGATTTAAAAACCCTCTTTTTCTAATTTCACTCTATCTTCTCCTCTTTTTTTCAAAGAAACCTCTCTTCATTTATATAAGGAACCAAGAAAAAAAAAAACATCATTCTCTTTACGTCACAAAGGCTTTGATCCCAATATGGACCCTTTCCATCATCATGAACAGCAACTTTATCACTTGATCCAACAGCAACACATCCCTCTACCGCCGCAGAGCACGACGGCTGGGGTGGATTCCGGTGGAGGAGGAGGTGAGAGAATCCCACAGTGGAGCATAGAGGAAACAAAGGAGTTTTTGGGGATAAGAGAAGAGCTTGATCAGACTTTCATGGAGACCAAACGTAATAAGCTACTTTGGGAAGTCGTCGCCGCTAAAATGGCCGACAAGGGTTTTGCCCGAAGCGCAGAACAGTGTAAGAGCAAGTGGAAGAACCTCGTCACTAGATACAAGGTTTCCCTCTAATCTCTATATGTTGTTTTATGATCATGATTACAAGAATATGCATCATTAAGTACAAGCCCCAATATATCATTCTAGAATTTTGATTGATGTGTAATTAGTATACCATCTGTGGTAAGATTGACTAGTATGCATATTGGAAACCTAGTCTATGGGGGTATTACCTACATACTCTAATAAATACTAGAATTTTAACGCGTTCATTGGTGAATTTCATGATACGGCACATGTTAACATTTTGATCCGTTATGCAATAATATCTCTTTTAATTTTCTTTTTGTTATACTAATATTCCACATCGTAAATGGTAAGTACGTAATATCTCGTGTTCACAAAATGCCACAAAAAAAATCAGCTACCGTTATATAACGGATGCATAACATTTAAGTATTAAGAAACGTTTAACTAATGATCACATATAGTTGAATACGGTTGCATATATATGCACGCGTCATACGTTAAGTACAAGGCAATAAAAGTACTATGATAAATGAACATGTTTATACGAGATTACTCATTCAAGCTAAGCTACTTGGTCACTTAATTATAGCTAAAAACTTGTAGTGTATGCTGATAGTTTAACATTTTTTTCATGCATGAAAAACATAATTTGTGTATGTACTACATATATAACACATATTGAACACGTGTGGGACAGGGGTGTGAAACGACTGAACCAGAAGCTAGTAGACAGCAGTTCCCATTCTACAACGAGATACAAAGGATTTTCACAGCAAGAATGCAAAGAAAACTGTGGTCAGAGCCCACAGAAGCAAGCACTTCTTCGAAGAGAAAACATCATCAATTTTCATCTGACGAAGAAGAGGAAGAAGAAGTTGACGAGGAGCCAAAACAAGACATCAACGAGGAGTTATTGTCTTTCGTCGAGACAAACAAGAAAGAGGCACAACTGATTACTACAACTGATCAAAGAAAACGTGTGAAAAAAGGAAAAGGTATTACAGGTGGTACCAAAGCTGAAACCGCGGGCAGTACACTGAAAGAAATATTGGAGGAGTTTATGAGGCAAACGGTGAAGATGGAGAAAGAATGGAGAGATGCGTGGGAGGTGAAGGAGAGAGAGAGGGAGAAGAGAGAGAACGAGTGGCGGAGGAGAATGGCTGATCTGGAGGAGGAGAGAGCTGCCGCGGAGAGGAGGTGGATGGAGAGAGAGGATGAGAGACGTCTGAGAGAAGAAGCTAGGGCTCTGAAGAGAGATACACTCATTGATGCTTTGCTTAATAAGCTTAACAGAGATCACAATGATCATGATCAGTATCAAGGCTTTTAATTGTTTTCTATTTGATTTAAGCATATGGTTCGGTAAGCTTACTTAAATCTCATGTAAGTCATATCTAGTTAAAGTAATGTTTCATTTCTATGAATAATTGAAAGATAAAAACAACAAATCAAATTTTGTTATATATCATGGGGCTGTTTTTTTTTTCATACTTGGAAACTCAACCAGTTGAAGAAGAATGCTTTAAATTTCTGGTTTGCTCTAGAAGAATGCTTTAAAAGTGAGCTAATGAAAATAGAACTTCTGATGCATCTTTTGTTACTTTTAGCTACTTTATTCTCTGCTAATAAGAATGTTCCACAACTTTTAACCAGTTGATAAAAAACGCCCTTGTTATAAAATTCTGAACTCATATTTGTCACACATTACGTCGCCGCGTTATTTGTGATCATATTCATATATATAACCTATTTTCTTAAATAATTGTATTATTATTTTCTTATCTTGCTCACATGCAGACAGCTAGGCAAACATATCGCAACGCAGTTAAAAACTTGAAACCGTGTCATATGGCGTTCACACTATTATAAGTTGTATGTAATACATTTATTTTAAGATATCATATAAAACAAGGCTCATCTGCTGCGTCAATACAATTGGATATATATATAAACATAGAATAGACTCTCAAAAAGGCCACCAGGATGAACCTTCATGTATCACTTTTGCATTTTCAATTAATTTTTAGAAAATAAAGAAATTGGTCGGCCAGATCATATATTTAAATAAAATACAGTGGGAAATGTTAATCAATTTTACATGTGGAACTCAAACACAAAAAATACAAAATATGTCAAAGAAGTAACGTTAAAAGGAGACCATAATATGCATGTGAAATAAACATAAAAGATAAAGTACGTATTTCAAAGCTACGTACGGGATCTGTATATATCAAAGAAGAAAAACTGGTTTGACTGTTTATGGAGAGGAGTTATCCAAATACATATACTTTCTCTTCCGTCAAATGAGAACATAAAAAAGTCTTGCCATGTCAAATTTGAGAAGGAAAGAACATGAGTAGCTTTAATTTGACTGTTCCATAAAGTATTTATAATCGCGGACGAAATGAGAATTATCTTCGATATATTCGTACATCTGTGTGGAAAACTGGACTCGTACGAACTTAACAGTCCCAGAAACAAACATCGGTTTAACATATACATCAAACTCGACTAGTATAGCCTTAAGCCACTGTAAGTCTGTAACTGCCAGTTCACACATAATGTCTGAGATTTTGTTTTTAGCTTTAGCAACAATGGGGATGTAGCTCAGATGGTAGAGCGCTCGCTTAGCATGCGAGAGGTACGGGGATCGATACCCCGCATCTCCACTTCTTTTTCAAAACCTTTATTTCTGTCTTCATTTAAACCAAAAAATCTTATCAATGACGAAAGTCACGTTGCAACATTTCCCACAATATGCATTATTAATTGCCAAAGTAGAAGGAAGGGTAATGATTTGTGTTTGCCTTCAATTATCATCAAATCTAAAAACAACTAAAAGGAGGTATTGTTGGTTTTACAAGCAACACCAACTATTGCTGGTGTCTGTTTATTTCGTTTTCATACACCATTGGCAAAATTGAGTATATGATTTCTCCGTTTAATCTGATGTCGATGGCCAAAGTTAACACAATTCAATCAACTATTTGCCCCACTTTAAACGACTTTTGAAGAATTAACCCTCCTAATTAATCGAAGTATCATTCGCTTTTTATGTAACTTCCAAGTGTATCCAGGTGTCATGTACGTCACTCTATGTTTATTTGTACAAAGTTTCTATATAATGTTTAGGCTTGAAACCAAAGTTCTAGGCATACAACAAGTTAAGCAACACCTAATGTGATCTACATACTACTTTCTTCAGCTGAAAAGATTAATGTATAAAAAACAACATCATAGCTTAGTAATTACTGATATACTAAGATTAATTGAACATTATATAATCTGTAGTCATTAGCAGCAGTTTTTTTTTCTTATTCCAGTATCCAACATGAACTCTACACTTATGAAAGTACACAAAAAAAAAAACACTTGATTGAGTACATACAACTAAATGGAGGACGTCTTAAGGTTTTGGCCCCAAAAAAAAAAGCTGACAAATGTGAATCTCACGTTTACAGATCTTAATCAGTAGACAAAGGCCAATCATATCAAACCTTAACCTCCCTAACCACAGCTTTATTATAATGGGGAAAGATGGAAGCAACACATCCAAACATGACTTTAGCTTCACTTCTACTCAAATCAATAATTTTCCAAATAAAAACCAAACACTCCTTAAAACACATTTCTCTCTAATTTCCACACCCCAGAGATTCTCCTACCGGATTCGCCACTATGAGCTTCTTGATTCCTAACAGAGGAGCAGTGGGTGGAACCAAGATTCCACTCTCCATCATCATTCTTGTTCTATGTGGTTTTATGTTCTTCGTTCTCTTATACACCGAAAGAATCAGCTTGATGTCTTCTTCATCTTCAAGGTTGAAGTCTTGTCCGAGGAAAGACATTAGCTCGAAACCTAGTAAGAGCTCTGTTTCTGCCTCATCTTTTTTTTTTATATTTTCTTCTCTTGTGACGCAAGTAATCTCAACTAGTTTTTTCTTGTTGGTCAGAGGAGAAAATTCGAGAGGAGAGATCAGAAAATATGGATGTTCTGGACGACAGGTTTGAATTCGATCCAGAAGAGTGTAACGTTGCAGCAGGGAAATGGGTTTACAATAGCTCAGCGGAGCCACTCTACACGGATGAATCATGTCCGTACATCGACCGTCAATTCTCGTGTATGAAAAATGGAAGACCAGAAACTGATTATCTTCGGTGGGAGTGGCAGCCTGATGACTGTACCATCCCTCGGTAATTATATATCTATACTCAAAATCCTACTAAGTCTAGTTATTTTTTTTAGTCAGTATCTTTAATTTTTATTTTGACTTGAAACAGATTTAATCCCAAGTTAGCAATGAACAAACTCAGAGGAAAAAGATTACTATTTGTGGGAGATTCTTTGCAAAGAAGTCAATGGGAGTCGTTCGTGTGTTTGGTGGAATCGATAATACCCGAAGGAGAAAAATCAATGAAGCGTGGCAAAAAATACTTTGTCTTCAAAGCAAAGGTAACCTTACTTAAACCTTTTGTTAATTAGGTCCGGTATCACTGTACCTTGCGTCGCAAGCGAAGCTTATATTTTGTAAATTTCTCCTCTTTTTTATAGGAATACAATGCGACTATTGAGTTCTACTGGGCCCCGTTTATTGTGGAATCGAACACTGATTTGCCTGTGATAGTAGATTCGAAGAAAAGGATAGTAAAAGTGGATTCAGTGGAAGGTCGATCCAAATATTGGGAAGGAGCTGATATTATGGTTTTCAACACTTATGTTTGGTGGATGAGTGGACTCAGAATGAAAGCTTTGTGGGGTTCATTTGGAAATGGAGAGAGAGGTGCGGAGGCACTAGACACATCAGTGGCTTACAGGCTAGGGCTCAAGACATGGGCTAATTGGGTTGACTCTACCGTTGACTCTAACAAAACCAAAGTCTTCTTCACTACCATGTCTCCTACTCATTCTAGGTAACCAAAAACACATCTAGTTTTGGATTCGTTTTTCTTCTTCTTCTTCTTCTAAATATCAGTGGTTAAAGTAATGTTGTGTAAAACACGTGCAGGAGTGCAGATTGGGGAAAGCCAAACGGGACCAAGTGTTACAACGAGACAGAGCCAATAAAAGATAAGAGGTTTTGGGGAACTGGGTCCAACAAGCAGATGATGAAAGTGGTGTCAAGCGTTGTGAAGCACATGGCCACGCACGTGACTGTCCTTAACATAACGCAGCTCTCGGAGTACCGCATCGACGCACACACATCGGTCTACACGGAGACAGGGGGAAAGATGCTAACGGCAGAGCAGAGAGCTGATCCAATGCGTAACGCTGATTGCATACATTGGTGCCTCCCTGGATTGCCCGATACTTGGAATCGGATTCTATTGGCTCATTTGTAATAAAAACAAAAAGGCTAGGAAACATGCATGTACACAAGGATGAAAAGGGAAAACCCACAAGTCGTCTCTCCCTCTTGCGTTGTTGTCATCAGCATTTTGTTATTTTTTGAAATATATGTGATTGTAACATGGTAATTGGTAAATGTAAACAAGAGGTGGAGAAAACTGAAAAAAAAAGAAACAAATTAAAATCTGTTAATGCAAGAAATTAGTTAATTTCTGTCTTAAATAAGTACAAAAGGCCAATGTGTACGAGGCCCATATATGAAGCGATGGGCCAGGAAAGAAGGGGTAAAACCGGAAAGTCGGTCATATTGGGAGTAATGTTAGGGGAATATAGACCGTTAGATTTTATAAGAGAGCCATGTGACCGTCCGATGGTAACCCTAAAGAGGACAAGTCATCGTCGTCACGAGGAGGTTCTCGAGATATATAGACACAACACAACACAATGACAAATCTGCAACTTGTAAAATTAGAGACGAAGCCACTAATTTCCGTCGTCTGCATCAGGTGGGGGGTTATATTACAACCTTAATTAGTTGAGCTTGTGTCTCCGATTGTTCGATTGGATTGAATTTTTTTTTGGTTTTAGGGTTTGTAATTTGTCCATAAAAACTGAGGTTGATTTGGGGGATCTGTTGTGATAGGAAAGTGAGATAATGGCGGGAGGAGGAAACTTTATTGGAAGAGTGATTTCATACGTTGCAAACGAGCTCATCGTTAATGGTTTGTCTAACAGGTACGTACACCTACTCTTTCCTTTCCCAGCTCTCGATCTTTGGATTCATTTTCGGATGTTTAAATTATAGAAGAAGCTTCCTTCTCTGGCTGATTGGGATTCTTATAAGTTCCTCATCGGCTCGTTCATATTGAAGCTTAGATAGCCTCTCATTGTTAATGGTTTGTCTAACAGGTGCCTTTGTTTTACATTTAGTCTTATGGTGGTGTTGATTCATCTTTTTAGTGTTATGCTGGTGATGTTTTTCATAGGCTTGTCCTGATGATACAACTCTTTAATTGTTTCACAAGATTGGTTGTATATCTTGGCTTGCTGACAAAGATTTTGTGAATTTCGTTTCTGTTTTTTTTTTTTGTAGCCGTGCTTTCCAGAGATTTGCTGTGAGGACTTCTAAAAGAATAGAGAACATCTCTAAAATGGGTTCGTCCTTATACTCTAATAAGCCCAATGTTTTATATGTTTACTCCCCCCCCTCGTGTTACATAATCTTGTTTACTTTTGGAATTTGCTTTTTTCCTTACAGCTGCAGAGAGCACTGAGAAAGTCGCTCAGCGTATGGAAGAACTTTCCAAGAACTCTGACGTGAGTTTTTTTTTCCCATAATAACTTTCATAATCACTTTGGGTTTTTGAAGCACAGCGTTTTAATAATACTAAGTCACTGTTATTTGCTTTTCAGTCTTTCAAGAAGCCGTGAGTGCTTCAAAGTCGGTGATAACATGGGTCAAAAGCTCAAATAGTCAGGGGGGAGGTCTGTTATGTCTATATGTCTAAAGAATGCTTGAATGTAATAAGCTTGTGGGTTAAACACAACCCACTCATATTTTGAGCTTTTTTTTTCTTTGGCTTGTGAAAATATTTGTTGAAGTCTTTTTGCTTTTTAATTCTATTTTCATTTGAAGAGCCCTCTGTTGCTTAGATTCTATTATGTCCTGTGCTGGTTTTGCCATTAAACGTGTAATTAATGGTCTCGATTTGAAGGGAATCTCAACTTTAAGCGTTGTTGTCATGATGGGATGAGTAAGTCAGAACTTGGAAAGAGATAAGCGAAGTAACTAGGCCAAATGACATGATTCAAACTGAAAATTAAAGAGACTGCTGAAGAGATTTTTTTAATTGAAACAGAGTAGTATAAACTATTGCCAAAAGAGACATGGTGGACGAAAGGCATGATGAGCCGTGCGTTGAATATTAGTTTGGCTTCGTTTTATACTGACCCTCTCTTTTCGTAACTCTTGTTACGAACTGTATTAAACAGAATGTGTTTCAAAAAAATAGAAGAATTACTGTGAGAATGAATATTAAAAGAGAAGACAGGTAGAGAGAGTGTCATTTACTCTAATGCTTATATTTATTATACACATTTGTATAAATAAATTAAAAAGGTACAACAAGATTCGTTTAGTTAGGTTTCCAATAAAAGATTTTGCTAATTGACAAATTAAATTTATAAATAAAAAAAAAAAAAGAGGAGGCTTGTCTAGAACGAGGCCAGGAGGCGAATGAAGTAAAAGAGATAAAAGCATAACTCTCTCTCTGCCGAGAGTATCTAGAGATGGCGGCGAGGACGGATTCCAAGAGCCAGTCGGCGTCGATACCGCCGTACATGAAGGCAATCTCAGGCTCACTAGGCGGAGTCGTCGAGGCTTGCTGTCTCCAGCCCATCGACGTAATCAAGACGCGTCTCCAGCTAGATCGCGGCGGCGCCTACAAGGGAATCGCTCACTGCGGTTCCACGGTGGTTCGAACCGAAGGAGTTCGAGCTCTCTGGAAAGGTTTGACGCCGTTCGCGACTCACCTGACGCTCAAGTACACGCTTCGGATGGGATCCAACGCAATGTTCCAAACGGTGTTCAAGGATAAGGAAACGGGCAAGGTTAGCAGCCATGGCCGTCTGCTCTCCGGATTTGGCGCCGGTGTTCTCGAAGCGCTCGCCATTGTTACTCCCTTTGAGGTTGGTATCTTCCTTCCACTCCGTTGCCTTTTCGCTTACTTTACGCCTCAAAACCCTGACCAAGTCACATGGCCTTCTTCTCCCATTATTGTTTTGTTCCTATGAGTTGAAGTAATGTTTTTCTTTTTTCTTGTGTGAGATATACATAGATAGAAATGTGGTTTGATTTGATTCTCTTCACTATCAAAAATAAAAATCTACAGGTAGTGAAGATTAGACTTCAGCAACAGAAAGGATTAAGTCCCGACCTTTTCAAGTACAAAGGTCCCATTCACTGTGCTCGTACCATCGTCAGAGATGAATCCCTTTTGGGGCTATGGTCCGGTGCTGCCCCCACCGTCATGCGTAACGGCACCAACCAAGCTGTCATGTTCACTGCCAAAAACTCCTTTGACGTCCTCTTGTGGAACAAACACGAAGGCGACGGTAAATCCTTGCACCCATGGCAATCCATGATCTCCGGCTTCTTAGCTGGAACCGCTGGTCCCTTCTGCACCGGACCCTTTGATGTTGTCAAGACCAGGTTGATGGCTCAGACAAAAGACGGGGAAGGTGGGCTGAAATACAAAGGGATGGTTCACGCCATCAGGACGATTTATGCAGAGGAAGGACTGGTGGCTCTATGGAGAGGATTGTTGCCGAGGCTGATGAGGATTCCTCCAGGACAAGCCATTATGTGGGCTGTTGCTGATCAGGTCACTGGTCTTTACGAGAAGAGATATCTCCTTAACGCCCCTTTATAGAGAGTGAGAGTGAGACATTTGTTGTTTTTTCAAGTCAGGGTTTCTTGTTGGTTTATTTCTGTGAGGAATGGTAAATTCAAATTCTATTCTCCCGTAAGACACTTTTGATAATAAACGAAACACATTTTTTTTTCTTACTTCCAAACTTAACAGTTGACATAACCTTTGTTTTTGGGAATGATTTATATATATAGGCTACACAAAAAAATGGCATTCAAATTCAGTTCAACTGTTCAAAGAAAAATGAACTATTTATCAAATATGGATAGCAGAATTAATCTTTCACAAAGTTAGGAAGAGAAAGACATATAGAGCAAGCCAGAGAACTAAGACGTATGGTAGAGCAAGCCAGATGTTGATGTAGGCATGAAGAAAAAGAATCAATCACTCTCTGATACCAACATAAAAAGAGTACACTTCCACGCAAAGGCAATTTTTTTGTTGTTTAGCTATTACACTTATAGAGTTGAAAAACGTGTGGGCATATATGACAATGGCCCGTATTATTTCATGCTGGTTTTCTTACACATTTGTTCTCTGAAAAAAAACTTTGTTTATGTTTTTTATCTCTAAAGTTAATTTGTTGCTCTTGTCTAGATCACATTTCATTTGTGTATCTGTTCTGCCTGTGTTTTTTTTGGGGGGTTTGTTTCATTCAAACTTTGGTCTAATATTTGTTCTCTCTTGGTTTAGATTAGACTATAGTAGAATTAAGTGTACGACTTCCGAACCAATCCTTATGTTGTCTTCCTGTTGAAACTTGCTTAAGGCAGACTTTGTGGAACTTGCTTCTTGGGGAGTCTAGACCTTCCTCGCACTTTTCTCCCGGAAGTTAAATAAATTCCAACCAAAGTTGACACCGACCAACACAAGACAATGGATTGTTGCTAAACTGCCCACAAATACAATTGACTCTCAGTTTCTTTTTGAGTTTGATGTTTGTTTAAGAGTGCATATCTTTCTTTACGAAGACACCCATGCTCTTGAGTAGAATATGTGTGAGAACATCAACAACATGTCTAGAGAGAGAGAGACTGAAGATGGCGGACATTGTGTGTTTTTATAGGAATGGTATGGTCTTAGTCTCGTTGTTTAAATGATCTTCTTCTTCTTATGCGATCTTTGTTACTATAGGAATGGTATGATCTTTTTGCATATTCTTTTGGGGATAACCTTTTCGACTGAACTAGGAAATGGAGGAAACATCAGCAAAACAAAGAACGTTGAAAGCAGAACAACATAATCCATAGAAAGTAGAACAACATTCATTATCAATGCAAAAACAATGCACAACGAATTTCAAACAACAGAGACGTTGAAGCAGAACAACACCCACATGATATCTAAGAACATATATAATATCTAAGAAGAAGAAGAAAACAACATGAATATTATTCAAGGGTGGTCGTCTATTCTTAGGTTGCTCTACAAGTCAGTGGTCGGAGCACGTGGAGTGATAAAAGAAGGTCTCAAAGAACTTTATACTGGTTGGGAAAAGGAAAATGTTTCTGCCAATTTGGTCAGTCATCTTCTTTAGATTTTCAATTTTTGATGCTGGAACGAGATCTCCCAAACATCAACCACTTTGGATAAATTTGTTGTATGTTCTCCTTAGACCGACTTGATGAGTGATATAACTGCTTCATCCTGTTTAGAATAGAATAGAGAGTTTTGGTATTCAGATCGAAAAAACAAATGGAAAGATACAGTGAAACATTTCTAAATTAATAATGTGGGGACTATACCAAAATTTTAATTTTTATTAATTTAGAGAGATATTAATTTATACATATAATAATTGAACCAAAAACTCAATTTGAAACTATAATATTATTTTTTTTATAGAGATATTTAATATATATTAATTTATCGAGTATTAATTTATAAAGATTATACTTTATCTTGTTAATTAAATATACCAATTCAAAGTCGTAGTTGAAGAAGTCAATGATGAGCTTCTTTATTGCGGGTGAACTTTGGAGCAATTTTTCTACCCCATAAATGACATCTACAACAAGCGTTGTATTAACTTCAATTGTCAACACGTCAACCTTCAGCTGCTTGGGGATAGAAGCACGAAAGAACATCTAAATGATAGAATGACAAATTAAGACTTTTACTTCAACTCAGAAGCAAAAAAAATAAAAGAAAATGAAAGAAATTATAGAAGAAGAAATAGACCATAAAGAAGCTTGTCCCAAAAGTAAGTTTATGTGTTTTCTCCAACTTTAGCATAATGTCTTCAAGAACAGTTTTAGTTGTGTAAAAATCAAGCTCTGCTTGCTTGAGAAAAGATACATCAACCAACACGCACATGTTAATGTACCAATTAAAACTAGTCTCAAATAGGCTGCGTGGGGTGCACTTAGTGTTAGTTGTCGCTCTTTTGTACCATAATAGCTCACAATGATATCTAACTTTTCACTGATGTTGAATTTGACAGGTCAACAAGGTTGATCCCATGACACTTCTAAAAGAGTTAGACTATGAATAAATGGACGCCCAAGAATCACTTTGTTTAGAGATTTTTGAGATAGCCGATTCCAGCACAGTGAAAAAATTGTCAGTCTTGGCCACGAGACATGCAAGTCACGGTTCAGATCACGAGCACCGAGGTTCAAATCACGAGCACCGAGCACCAAGCACTTGTAACGTACGGAATCGTTGTAAAAAAAACCATCCAGCATAAAATGCTCTTGATCAAAAGAGCCTATGAATGGAGTAGAAAGGTTCTCTGGCTTGCTTTTTTTTATTTGCTTCATTTCTTTTTATTTTTTGCTTACTATTTGCTTTTCTTTTTCTTATTTTTATATTTAGGCCATGTTTGATCACTCAATTTGCATATGCTATTAGATGGCTCTGACATATGATCTCTTATTTCCTGAAGCAACAACACTTAATGTTGTTACTTATGCATGTTTATCACCCGTACAAAATTAGAAAAACGAAACAAATAAAAAAACCTAGAAAATAATATATAAACTAAAGTTTTAATAATATACACCACCGACCTTAAAACGGACACCAATGTAAACTTATCAACTTATCGTTTGGTACAAGACTTATCAATTCCGTTCCACATATAAACCCAAACTTGCTTCTCCTTATCCGATGAAAAATAATCTATAATACAAGGCGTGTGCACAAGTAATGAACCTGAGTAACGTTCATTATGGGGATAGAGCGCTTAAGATAATGAACAATCATGAAGCCTGTTCTTTGGGTGTTTTTGATTAACGACGAACGAGAGGATAGTAGTACAGTGTCAGTAGATAAGGTTTAAGTTGAATTTGACGAAACAAAAAGTGTAGCTCATTGACGAAGGTGTTAACAGAGACATCATCTGGAACCCCATCACGACATCTGCATGCAATCTATAAGTAAAGAAACATAAAAACAAAAAGCAATCCGGCAAAGGAGCATAATTAAAAACTCATGAATTTGCATTTCACCTTAACATGCTCGATGCCATGTACACAAAGACAACATTGGGCTCGTTGAGCACAGACAGTCACATACATATATATATAATTCTTCAAATGATTATCATGTGTTACGACAGCGTTACATGTCGTTTTCACATTTAACAAAAAGATAGATCTAATCCTGGCCATAGATTTTGTTGGAAAGAAATAGAGTATCATAATTTAATAGATGTAATCGAGTGGGGTCAGGTTTCTGTGCGACAATAAAACGATTATATGATCGAGATGAATGCTAGTTTTACAGTCTCGTCTCTCGTTTCTTGACTGGAGGTAACAACATTACTCTCGTGCGAGCGTCTGCGGAGAGACATATATTATTAGTCACGTCACTCTCAACGTCCAGCAGCTCGGAGGTCCATTCGAATGCGGTCTGCGTACATTGGGAGACGTATGATCTCTCTTATTTCTTGAAGCAACACTTCCTCTGTTATGTTGTCGTTTATGCTTTTTATCACCTATAATATTTTCACACACAATAATGAGAAAAAACAAAGTCAGTATTTTTTTTATTTTCTTTCTTTCTTTCTGCTGGAACAAGAAAGTAGATAGAATCTGCTTTGACTGACCTTGCGGGCCGTGTTGATATCGTTTGGTGTAGTTTTGTCGACTCTGATACGCATGCTAACCCATACTTTCTTCTCCTTATCCCATGAGCACTCTACTATCTTCCCATTGTAACTTGACGGATCCGAACCATCTCTAAACTCAACCGCATATCCGTCCATAAGCTTTTTCTTCCCTCTTTCAGACAAGAAGAGCATCCTCCGCCCTTCCTCTTCCTCCCCCATCTCAAACAGAAAGTCTACTGAGTTCATTTCCGCATACTTCCACTTCAGTAGACCTTTATGCGTTCTGGGAACGTATGGATCGTCCCACCCCTGTTTTTTTTTATTTAATCAGTTCCCCAATAACATATGTCAGCTCATGAAATGCAATCACTATGTGTGTGTGTATGTCTGCGTTCTCATTTCAAATATGGTTTTACCTGAAATATAAGGCCATCTGCTTCATGCGAGAGAGACGGGATGGTACCCTTCAAAAGCTTCTCAACAGTGGAGAGTAAATAAAAACCCTTCATCCGTACCTAAGTGTAACAACAAAAGTACGAATTTATACAAAGGAAAAAGGAATATGTGACAGGAAAGGTGGTGACTCACACCAAAAGGCTCCAGGTCGTATCTGTAGCAATGATTCCTTTGCTTATCAACCTCTCGGCCTTTGATCACCTCGTGCACCACCATGTTCCATCTTTCACAGAATGTCCGCTGTATTCATTTTTGTTAAATTAACTCTTAAGTTATCTTAAGAAAAACAGATAGTCGCTGATAATGTAAATCAACCTCAACAGAGTAATAAGACGAATATCAATCAAAACCCAAAGATTGAAATAATGGGAGTTTCCTAACCTCTACGACTGATTCACCGTTGATTGCTACCAAATCATATACGAGGTACCTCCTTCTCGCCTGCCCTTTCTCATTCATCGGATTATCTATCACCATTTCTCCATCAAGCAAAGTGAAATGATGCACTTGATCAGACATTCCCTACCACCCCAGCAAAAAAACAACAAAAGGGTAAGGGATTTCGAAAGTTTTAGATATTAACACAAAAGACCTAAATGCAATGACAAAAAAATTACTCACTCCACTAGAGTGCCTACAAGGGAAACGCATCTGTACTCTTCGAAACTTAAAGCTCCTATCTATCAGATAGCAACCATCTATAGTTAAGAGCATCATATAACGAGTTCCATCTGCTTTCCATGTCGCATAATAATACCGCTGTCTCAATAGTTGTAAACTCTCCCTGTGCACAAGTATTATTTGCAAAAAGAAAAGCTGTTAGATTCAACTACAGTGAGAAATAAGGACTAATGAACCCCTAAAATTAAGAACATTAGACTCGCTAAATCCTCATTGTATTAACTACCACAAGTAAAGTAGAGAGTCTTACCTGTCTAAGGAGACAGGGTGTGAACCTGGGAATTGAGCACATCCTCTTCCCTGTATCACAGCAAGAATTTGATCCAGGAAAAAAAAAACAAAATTAGGTGAAATGCAATATTCCATAAGAAGACATAGCCTAAAAATAATAGATAAACATTAGAATTCCTACCCCAATACTCATCATAAGCATCTTATAACAGAACTTTCGGTAAGCTTCCTCTTGATAATGGGGTATCTCATCCCCCAAAACGTCATCATTTGACATTGTCACATTCTCTTGATTGATTTCCTGAAACCACAAAAAAAAGGCTAAATCAGCAACAGACACACTAGACTGCATGCGGTATATTCATTCTAATGGAAATTTCTGTGAATAGGTGTTAAAATAAAGAGCTTAATAAATAATAAGCACTTGTTTGTACCACACTTACTTGAACAGGGACAGGCTGAGCATCATCCTCATCATCACCATCATCTTGAAGAACTGCTTCACCATTAAGATCAAGGTCGGTAGACCTCTTCCATTCAGGAGTTGGTGGACAAGTAGCAGTCTCAGGCTTAATTTCGTGATAAAAAGTGTATAAAGCATCAATATAATCCAGTTTATAAATCCCAGGAGGGCGGGCATCAGAGAACATTTTCAACGCCTGCCACTCAGAATCACACAGAAGTAAGATTCTCCATTCTAGCAAAGGAGGATCTACACAACACGTATGCACAAGTACAAATATGAAGAAAAAAGCTGAACCTGGGTAACATTCATGGTGGGCATAGAGCGCATAAGATAATGGACAATCATGAAGCCAGTCCGATTATGACCATGAGTACAGTGGACGAGGATATACTTCTTAGGGTGTTTTTGATTAACGACGAACTGAATAGCCTGAGAGAATAGTAATACAGTGTCCTTGAATGAACTACTACTACTAACACAGTCAGTAGATAAGGTTTGAGTGAAGTGAAGAAACAAGTACCTCATTGACGAAGGCGTTAACAGAGACATTATCCGGAACAGCATCACGACCCCTGCAGGCAATCTATAAAGAAAGATAAAAAGCAATCCGGTAAAGACGATACAAACATAACAAGAAGAATTGCATTCACACCTTTATATGCTTGATGCCATCCTTCTTTAAGTCTAAGGTAGAATAGTAACGAGTTGTATTAGTAAGATCAATCACAAGACCAAGCTGGCATAAGAAAAAAGAAGAAGAAGAAGAATATGTTAAGGTCACAGAGAGGTTAGAGAGAGAGTAGCACAGAGCATAGAAAGGAGAAGTGGGAAGGTGCATACTTTGCGGCCATTGATTCTCTGGTTGCGGATAACCTGTTTGAAAGAGTATCTTTTGCCAGGAGGAACGTGTTCGTTGTAAGATTCGCTGAGGGGAACCTTAGAAGGAATGATGCATCCTCCTACCTCCAGACCAAAACCAGGACAATCTAGCCAACCTGAAAGAAAGAAGACCAGGTAAAAAAAAAAGTAACAAAATAAACTATGGAGAAAGCAGGAGAGAAATTATAATTACCTTGAGGGATTTTGGTTTTATCATAGACTCTGGTATCACCGTTGTTGTTGTGGTGAAACTGGTGATGATCACGAGGAGAGTTACGGGAAGGCCTGTCAAGTCTCATCCTCTTGGTTCTTTCTTCACGCTCCTAATTAAACACATAGCAATTAAAACATGATATGATCCAAAATCAGAAGAAATAGAGAGAAGGAATGGGGTACCCGTCTAGCGATCTCAACAGCAGACTCAACTCGGTTTTCAAGGCGTCTCTTAATAAAAGGATCCTCGTCTTCCTCGGGCTGGGGTGAAGCATTCAGGTCCATCGCAGCAGGAGAAGCAGACCAATTCAAATCCCAATTTGGTTGGTTTATCTGCAAAAGCAAAAATTCAAATCCCAATTGAATCAGTAAATACCCAAACCATTAAGATGCCAGCCACGATCCTTTTCGTTTCTATTGAAAATGAATGAATGAAGGGCAGAATCAAACCAAATATCACAATGGACAAAGACGGCGTGTTCTGGAAACTGAAATCAAAACCCTACCGGCGAAAGAGATAGTCGTCGTCAATTCAAGGAAGAGAGAGAGAGCAATCACAATCTACACTCGCATTAATATATACGTAAGGGCAAAACCGGTATGTAAACTTGGTAATAAAACAAGCACTCTATCTACCCATTAAAATATCATATTGGACGGCTGATATACGATGCTGTATCTTACGCCACGTGTTAAGAAGCTTCAGGGCTTTTTCTTTTTTCCTATTTAGCGAAAGTAGCCTAAGAGAGAAGAGATTTTGATTCTTCTCTTTGGATCTGCAGAGTTTTCCTCAAGCATTCTCCAGAATTGGTGGCGAATTCGTTCTCCTCGTTGACGAATCTCGATGAGTCGTTTAGGTCATAAATCGGTGGTCTACCACGGAGAGCTGCGTTTGGGGGAACTCGATGTGATGCAAGTATCTGCCTCCGGCAACAACGAATTTCGCTTCCCCAACGATGAGATTCGAATCCACCACGTTTCTCCCGCTGGCGAGAGATGTCCTCCCCTCGCCATTCTCCAAACCATTGCTTCTTTCTCCGTTCGATGCAAGCTCGAGTCCTCCGCTCCGATCAAACCCCCCGAGTTGATGCAACTTCACGCTATCTGTTTCCACGAATTGAAGGTACCTTTGCCCTTGATTACTACATGTTTCCGACTGATTCGATAGCTTCATCTTTAATTGATTACAGACTGCGGTGGTTTTGCTCGGAGATACGGAGATTCATTTAGTGGCGATGCCTAGCAAGGAGAAGAAGTTCCCTTGCTTCTGGTGTTTCTCGCTCCCTTTAGGTCTTTATGATTCCTGTTTAAGGATGCTTAACACTCGCTGTCTCTCTATTGTCTTTGATCTTGATGAGACTCTTATTGTTGCCAACACCATGAAGTCCTTTGAGGATCGTATCGAGGCTCTTAAGGCTTGGATCTCTCGAGAGGTTGATCCTGTCAGGATTCATGGAATGTCCGCTGAGCTTAAAAGGTATATGGATGACAGGATGCTGCTCAAGCAGTATATTGATAATGACTATGCTTTTGATAACGGAGTTTTGCTCAAGGCTCAACGTGAGGAGGTTCGTCCTACCTCTGACGGCCTCGAGAAAGTTTATAGACCTGTAATTAGGTTGCCTGAAAAGAATACAGTACTTACTCGGATCAATCCAGAGGTTAGAAAACCGGATCTTTGTGTGTTTTCGTTGTGTCATCTTTTCTGATTTACTGGGCTTGTCTTTGCCTGGCATGTGATAGGAATAAGGTCGTTTAAGCATATCTGATGTATGGGGTTATTTCTGATGCAGATCCGTGATACTAGTGTGCTTGTGAAACTTAGACCAGCGTGGGAGGAGTTAAGAAGCTATTTGACTGCAAACACTAGGAAACGTTTTGAAGTTTATGTTTGTACCATGGCTGAAAGGGATTATGCTTTGGAAATGTGGAGATTACTCGATCCCGAAGCACACCTGATAAGCCTCAAGGAGCTTCGAAATCGTATTGTTTGCGTTAAATCAGGTCATAACCCATCTCTGGCTTCTTTCATACCCGTGAGCTTGGTTTTAGTACATAGGTGTGCCATGCTATGCTGCCATTGGTATAGCTTTCTTAATTCAGTTTATATTATCTCTTTCATTACTGTTTCTGTGCTGAATTGTTGTTTTATACTTTGCCTCTTCTCTCGTGCCTGATTTGATTCGCTTACCTCTCAGTTCTCTGTGTTATGATCTTAACCAACAATATTTTCACATTTTTCTTGCTCTTTGCAGATGCCAAGAAATCGTTGTTAAATGTCTTCAAAGGTGGCATATGCCACCCTAAAATGGCAATGGTTATTGATGATCGTGTCAAGGTTTGGGAGGACAAGGATCAACCACGGGTTCATGTTGTTCCTGCATATCTTCCTTATTATGCTCCACAGGCAGAGGCATGTTGTTGCTCTTGCATTATTGAGCTGCGAATAAAATACTCTTATCCTTCATTTTTTCATGTGGATATCTAACCAATTTCGTCTGTCTATTTATCAGACAGCCCTTCCCGTTCCAATTCTTTGCGTAGCAAGAAATGTTGCATGCAATGTCAGAGGTTACTTTTTCAAGTAAGTTATGTTCTTCTTTGTTTTAAGTAATAAATTTATGCTGGTTGTTCTTATTGATTCGTACATTTGTGCCAGGGAATTTGATGAGAGTTTAATGAGTAGCATATCTTTGGTTTACCACGAAGATGATGTGGAAAATTTACCCCCTTCGCCGGATGTGAGCAACTATGTCATTACTGAGGTAAGCTTGGTTAGAACTTTATCCATGTAGAATGTACTGCACAGAAATTTGGCCCAATCTAGCTAGATTTGTATGCAGGATCCTGGCTTAGCCTCAAATGGCAACATAACTGCTCCTCCAGTTATCGAAGGAATGTGTGGTGGTGAAGTGGAACGCAGACTAAACCAAGTGGTCAGTAAAATAAATACAAAATTTGAGATTTTGTCAGTTATAATCTGATTTTCTGTTGCTTTTCAATTTCTGGGGATGAGAAGTCTGCAGCTGATTCTTCTGCTGCTGCAACAAGTAATGCTGAGCAGAAACCTGAAACCCCCAAGCCGCAGATAGCAATTATACCAAATAACGCTAGCACAACAACTGCAGCAGCATTGTTGCCTTCTCATAGTAAGAACGTTTGACTTAATATAACTCTGATTGAACTTGGAACAGTTAGTTTTTTTTTTAGCATGTTAATGTTTTTACTTCTGACGTCATCTATCTTTTGTTCCATCAAAATCTAGAACCTAGTTTGCTTGGAGCTCCTAGACGAGATGGTTTCACTTTTCCTGATGGTGGAAGACCCCTTATGATGCGGCCTGGTGTTGATATAAGGAACCAGAACTTCAATCAACCACCCCTTCTGGCTAGAATTCCTATGCAGCCACCTTCATCTTCTATGCATCCTCAGGGTGGTTGGTTGGTAGATGACGAGAACAGAGCTTCTTTTCCTGGTCGACCTCATGGTGTACAAGCTTCTGCTCCTGTCACACACCCATCCCACTTGAGGAGCGAAGAGGTAGGTTTAGTATTCTATATGTTTATCTTGCGACATCAAAACTATACTGTCTACGGTCTGAGACTGTTTTTTTGCAGTTATGTGTAGATGATGACCTGAAAAGGCAAAATGCTTCACGTCAAACGACAGGTATAGTCCAGTTTCAAAACTAATTTAATCAACCTGCAATTAATTTTGATAGTTGGAACACTGAGTTTCGTGTTTCCTCCATGAAGCTTGTATTCAGTGTACCTCATCTTCAGCTACACTATAGACTGGCTTAGATAGGATGATCACTGGTTTCACATCTGATATATCGTCTTCTCTCTGAAGCTTCATGTTAATATAACTGCAAGGAATCTGTCAAAAGGAACGAAGTGCATCAATGCCTTTAATATAGCATTTGTTCGAACTATTTGCAGAAGGCGGAATACCCCAGAATCATTTGGTGACAAATGGTGGAGAACAGCACCATGCAGATAGTGGAAAGAGTAATGGTGGGCAATCTCACTTATTTGTGAGTGCACTGCAGGAAATTGGAAGAAGATGCGGTTCAAAGGTACATATGTTCATAACCACCCGAGCTATTACTTATTCGCTTTCTGTCGAATCTGAAGAATTGATTGATATACGATTTTTTTCAGGTGGAGTTTAGGACTGTGATGAGTACCAACAGAGAGTTACAGTTTTCAGTTGAGGTCAGTTGAACACCTTTCGATCGTTTTACTTAGTTTGATTAGTTAGTGAAGTCCCTTTTATCTACTGCTAACTTCACTCTCTCTCTCTCTCTCGTTTTAAAAAATAATTGTTGCTTGCTGCTGGTAATGATGCTTATAGGTTTTGTTCACGGGTGAGAAGATAGGCATTGGGATGGCTAAAACTAAAAAGGATGCACATCAACAAGCTGCCGAGAATGCTCTTCGAAGTTTGGCTGGTAAAAATTTCTACTGGGAGATTTTTCGTCCTTTTTTGAACTGTGGATCTCTTAACCATTTGATCAAGTCCCTAGACTGTTCTTTAAGTCAATCTGGCCTGGGCTATTTTTGCTGCAGAAAAATATGTTGCTCATGTCTCACCTATTGTTGGAGAAACAGAGAAAGGTTCCAAAAATGAAAATGGATTTTTGTGGGAAAACAGTGAAGCTGTAGGGAACGAAGGACTTGAAGAAGAAGCCTCTTGATGAAAACATTTCTGAACTGTGAGTTTTCTCTGCAATGCGAAATGGTCTTAGCAACTAGGAGAAATATGTGTGTGGGGAAGAAGACGACGTAAGGTAAATATTCCTCAACCAAATGGAATGAGATATATAGTTCAGTGGCTTCTTTCTTCTTTTATCACGTTGTTTTCTTATAAAACAGTCTCAAACAAGGGTGTTAGATATAATCATTTCCCCATAATAGCATCTGGTCTTTACATAAGTTATTTGTATAGTGATTATATAATGAGTCTTTTTGTCGACGTTGAACTAAATCTAGTTATTAAGAGCAATGCCATTGTGTGGACTTGCAATGGGAAGCCTCCAATGATAAGATAATTAAGCAAAGATTGTGCTTATCGATATTTACCAACATATAAAACTCCTAGAAAAAATAATAGGTGGATGATCCTAAACGTACGGCGTCGGCAATTACCACAAGGCATTCCTAAAGATCACCAAAAGTCTAGAACTAATAAAACCACATTAATAAAATTCGAAGCACTTGAATAATCATTGGTCATCATCATTATGCAAGAAATTGGGAATTTACATTAGAAGATTTAACAATCAAAACGATAATCATGATCATTATCACTAGTTTGTAACACAAAAAGTATATATACGGAGAACTGGATCCACATAGACAAAAAGTCGGCAAAATGAAACATCCCATGTACCTAACAGTAACACTCCATTTCTCTTATTTGTCTCACTTTATTATAATCGTTTGATCATTACATATATATACACAAACACAAGTTACAGAACACCGAGCTTCCATTCTATTCTCAGTTCTCATAGAAACAAATGTAAAGTTGAACAGAGAAGAAAGTAGCATGCCTACCTTTTAAGATAGTTTTTTGACTACCCTTTCTGAAACCATGAGAGAACCATCTTCTTGATGCCAATAAAAGGTAACAAACGCAACACCAAAACTTGAGCAGAGTTCCCTTAGAAAAGTCCAAAGTTGCTTAAAAGCTTGTAAAGCTTTCTACGCCCCCATTGGATGTCGTTCTCTAAAAGCACGTGCGGCGCTCCAAGCGCCTCTTTCTCTAACCCCTCCTGCTGCTGCTGATGTATCTCTTCCTCTGCTGCATTGTAATGCATCTTCTCTACTACACCTTTCACTGCTTCTTGCTCTGATTTGTCGAACACTGAAACCGCCTTTACTTTCTCTTTTTCGTTCCTTTCTCCTTTGATTTCTTGCTTCTTATCTACCTGCAAAACAGCTGGAAGATAATTCAACAATCTTTTCTTAGATAAGCGGCGCACATTCCTTCAAATTTTGATACGATACGTTCTACCATGAAACTAGCTGCAACAGATTACATTACCAATGCCGTGATCAGCACTAAGGGTAGGGCATTTCTATTCGTTGTGTTGTGTTGGAAACGAAGCCTAGAGTTTAGAAAAACAGGAACCATGAGACTTCAAATCATTACCTCTGGGAACGTTCCGGCTATACCTTCGTTAATAACTTCCACTGCCACATGCGCGATCCGACCACTAACTTCTTCAATGTCCAAGTCAGACGGAGGAAACAATCCAGGGACCAAAACTGGAGTTTCTTCTTCAATAAACATGGCTTCTTCGGTCACATTCTCATCCTTGCAAGCAGTCAGAGCTCCACTCGAGCTTTCCTCAGGTTCATCATCACTTACGAGTTCTGCATTCTCTGCAACTACTACTGGAGATATTTGTTGTGCAGTACCGAACACTTCAACCTCCTCTCCTGCACCGTTTGATGAAACACTGGTGAGAAGTTCCTTTGGGTGTGTGATAACAGAAGACTGCTTTGGCTCTTGATTGAGTGGAACAAAATCTTCCTCCATCATCATTTGGAGATCAGCATTTTCCCAGTCCTCACATATCCTGATAGTCTTGTTAGTCTCCCAGGTTTCAATACCACGGTTAGGACCTGGTTGCCATAAGATCTCCCCTGTCTGCGCCTTGAGCATGAATTTGAATTCAACCAATCTTCCAACAGGCAGATCCTAAGTTTGTAGGAAAAGGAAAACCACATCATCAAGGTAATTCTCTTACTTAGAATGCCAAACAAACAAGGCAGAAATTCTAACATAGATAGATACCAGATCTATGGTCCAAACATGGCCATCTGCCCAGTTAAGTGGTAAGGCGTTTTCTGGATCCCAAAGGCCACCTCCAAAGGCAGGATGGTCGCCAATGATGAAGAAATGTTCCCCAAAGACGCACTCTTTCCGCAACTGGAACCTAACACGGACCCTTCTTCCAGGGGCTGCAATAATAATTAGTAGATTGATCACTCACTAAGCAGCTGCCAAAAACTATATTAGGAAGATAGAAACTACTCAAACTTACCTTTCTCTACAGTTTCAGTTTCTGCATCTTCTTCTTCTATAGGATTTGCTGCCTACACAAACAAACAAACAAACAAAAATGTATGAAGAAACCTTCAACGGTTAGCTACAGAAAAATAATAATAATAATAATTACCTTAATCGAGGATGAACGAAGAGGAATAGGCTTAAGAATAATCCTTCTGTCAACAGAATCTAAACGCAAGAACTTGAGATGAAACGTTTTCCTTGGGAAAATCTCAGCTCCACCTCCACCACGACGTACTATCTCTCCGCGAAAAGCTTCGAGAATGATTTTCGTCGAGGAGGACGAAGAAGAGGCTAGGTTTCCTCCAATCATAATCGTCTTCTGCAACAAGCGATCTTCGTTTGTCTGAATACTACAGTCTGTACTGTGTGGAGCGGAAGTAAAGCATAAGCCCACGTGGCATTGTCCTAGCATTGGTTTTTTTTTTTTTTTCTTTTTTGCGCACCACAGCATTGGTATTCTTTTAGAGCATCATTATCCGTGGTCCCTAAACCGAGTCTCTTAGCGGAAAAGTCCCTTAGTTTTTAACTAAAAATGCTAAGGGACAGTCCGGAAAGTCCCTTAACGTTTTTAGTTAAAAGCTAAGGGACTTTACCGCTAAGAGACTCGGCTTAGGTAACACCGATAATGATCCTTTTACGCTCACATGTCTGTGCTCACCCGCATTTAATTCTTACCGTCGGATACACGCGATTGCTTCCCACGTGCTTTGTAACGAACGCCTTGGATTGTGCGTAGCCAGATATTATCAGCCCAATAAAATTCACAGACTGCCTGCCCATGGGCCAATTATTCGCAAGGAATTGGATTGTTCATGTGAGTTAATAAATACGAAATAAGGCCCATTGACTTCGGCTTTGGACTTAAAGTCTTTACATATCTCATATACAGCCCAACCATGTCGTGTGTAAATAATAAAGCCCACTTAAAACCCACATACCCGCCACATGTTTGCTTGAAACCTCTGATGTGCTGGGGCCTTCTTTATTTCTTCTGAATATCTAGCTTCTTCTTTATTTGCTGCCTTAGTTTTTTCTTAAACTTATTTACTGCTGTAATTTGGCGGGTGTTTTCACTGTAACCCCGTAATCGTTTGATTTGTTTTAATAGAATGCCGAGTAGAGTAGTTTTTATATTCATCGTGCATGTGGGACGGCCAAGTAGAGTAGTTTTAGTACAGGACAAGATGCTTATACGAATATTCAATGGAATCTATTTCCGATACCGTATATATCAAGTTTTGTTCCCTTTTGTTATTTCTTGCCATTTTCAAAGCAAATATAAAAAAAGAGATATATATAAGAGGTTGTCTTGGCGTATTGGTTTTAGTTTAGAATGTTATTTAGATCTTCAAGTAATTGGACAATCAAAGTAATTAGGCTGGCTAATGATTTTGACATACGTAACGAATACTATCCGACCACATCATAACAGAAGTTAAATGTTTCTCTTACGTTATTTTTATTTTTTATAAACTTATAATGATCATTGTTAACATTTCACGTATCAATGAAAAATGTCAATGATTATTTTTTATCAATTGATCTGATTTAAATGAGAACTGAAGTTGTTGCACAGGATTCATAAAAATCAGTCGTGTGCTTAAATGATTTCAATTGGTCTCACAAAATATCATGGAGTCAGCAAATTTGTGTGGACATGTGCTTAAATTAAATAATTCATTCACCTAAAAAAATTAAATATCAAAATCAATTCATGTGACTGTAAGGCATGTGTTGTGGCTGGTTCCACAAACAATTTGTCTCATCAGTAAATAGCACCATCTCAATCACTGTAAGGCTATAAACCCAAGTTGGAACTAATTTATAAAAATATCAAAAATCTCAACCGCATAACTGTTCATATAAACCGTTCCTTCAGCATAATGAATCAAATTCAAGTCACCATCAACAAAATCAAAGCCAAGTAAAAATATATATTTCGGATACAGAGAACAGTTTCTTTTTAAAAATAGAAATTATTAAAATCAATATATATATATATATAATAACAGAAGTCCTGACAAGACATATAATCGAATTGAAGCATATGCTGAAAAACGTTTTAAAAGGATGCTCTTATTATCTGTCTCCTGCCTCACAAAGCGGATATCCTTTTCATTTACACATTCGTCTTCTCCAGATTCCCTCACAAAGAATTTTTTTTTTTTTTTAAAATCTCATCTTTGCCATCTGACGTTGCTGTTTTAATCTGTTTTACGACACCCAAATCGTCAGAAAAAAATTATTAATTTAATAAAAAAACGATGAACCTTTCTTCTTCATCTTCTCTCTCTATAAATCTCTATCCAACTCATTCTTTTCTTCCTAGCACGACCACAAACACTTGTTCTTCTTCTTCCTCTTTCTCCTCTGCAACTTCCTGTTCCCCCAGGTGTTCTTTTGCTAGCTCCCCTGTTTCCCTCGGTGCTTCGTGTCCCCGGAGATCACCAATTAGCTTGATTCGCAAGAAAAGTCAGACCTTTTTCGCGGGACTTGAGGTGGTTTCTGCTTCTTCTCGGTCCAACGATATGACTATTACTGATGTTAGGGAAGGTGAGGAATCGGAGATTGAAGCTCCACTTCTCGATCCCGAGTCCTACTCCAAGCCCAGGAGAATTGCTCTCTTCGTTGAGCCTTCTCCCTTTGCGTAAGTTTCTTTACTCAGACAGCTCGCTGTCTTGTCTGTTATGTGTTCGATGGAATGTCTGTCTGAAAATTGGGATCGTGTGCAGATCGAACCTTTTTCTTTTCTTAGTTGACTTTTTTCCCCGTAATCATTAGATGACAACTCTAGTTTAGATTCATACTCTAAGCTGTCTTTTCTCATTGAATTAATAAGTAAAATATCTTCTTAATTTTGCAGATATGTCTCAGGATACAAAAACAGATTCCAGAATTTCATTAGATATCTCCGTGAAATGGGAGACGAGGTTTGCTCTTCTTTTTTTCTTTTGTGACTTTAATTCTTCAATCAAACTTTACTTTTTTTCAGTGATCAGAATTACCTGAAAAAGGGACAAAGCTGCTCTCTTTTTAATTTTAATCTGATTAAAACTGTGTTGGCTTCATAGGTTATAGTCGTGACTACACATGAAGGTGTTCCCGAAGAGTTCTATGGAGCCAAAGTCATTGGATCTAGAAGGTATCAAACATTTTCAGCTATATATAAACTCAATGGAATCTGATATCTTTGCTTATTTCTTAATCTCTTGTGCAGCTTCCCTTGCCCTTACTACCAGAAGGTTCCTCTCTCGCTTGCGCTTAGTCCAAGAATTATCTCTGAAATTGCTCGGTTTAAGCCTGACATTATACATGCTTCATCTCCTGGGATTATGGTAATAATAGTCTCTGAGAATTCACATCACTAATGACCAAAGCAAAACAGTAAAGGTTGAGAATCCACAATTGATTTAATATTTTTTTTCAGGTTTTTGGTGCTTTGGCAATAGCAAAAATGCTATCTGTACCAATAGTAATGTCTTACCACACACACGTCCCTGTGTAAGCTTCTTATCTGCCTCCCTCAAGTTGGTTTGTTTTTTCAGACGTTATCTGTTTATAACTCGTGCTTGTGTTGATGTTGTGTAGATACATCCCAAGATACACTTTTAGTTGGTTGGTCCAACCAATGTGGTCAATAATAAGTATGTACACTCTGTTTTATCATATGTCAACATTTTTTTCCCGGTTATTGTCAAGTACTAAACAATGAATAAGCTCTTTTTTGAAATCAGGATTTCTTCACCGAGCGGCTGATCTTACATTGGTTCCTTCCGCTGCCATTGGAAAAGATCTTGTAGCAGCTGGTGCAACTGCAGGTGAATTAACAGATTAATAACACTACACTTTTTATTTTGCAAACTCTGTGATTGTCTAAAACTAACATTGGTTCCTATTTATTATCATGTTGAAGCTAATCAACTTCGACTATGGAATAAGGGTGTTGATTCAGAAAGCTTCAATCCCCGTTTCCGTTCTCAAGAAATGCGTATAAGACTAAGGCAAGAATACAATATTCTTTTTTTTTTTTTCCTGGTAGGGATTAAGAAGATGGATTCTTTCCGTGATAATCTTAATACTTTGGTGATTTAACAGTAATGGTGAACCAGAAAAGCCACTAGTGGTCCATGTAGGCCGCATCGGTGTAGAAAAGAGTTTGGAGCTTCTAAAAAGGTTAGATTCTTTTATGTAGCTTATACACTGGACTACTCTCTCTTTTAGTTGGTGGCAGTGTATATTCAAAATTGAAAATTTGAATGGGCAGTGTAATGGACAAATTGCCTGATGCTCGGATTGCTTTCATTGGAGATGGACCATACAGGTACACACTAATCTCTTGTCCATATTTGCTTTCTAAAAAGAGTTTTTAAGGCAGCATTGATGTAACTTTACTTGGTTTTAATATTAAAAGAGAGGATCTTGAGAAGTTATTCGCCGGAATGCCAGCGGTTTTCACTGGAATGCTACAAGGAGAGGAACTCTCGCAAGCTTACGCAAGCGGAGATGTGTTTGTGATGCCATCAGAGTCAGAGACGCTTGGCCTTGTGGTTCTTGAGGCTATGGCTTCAGGACTCCCCGTTGTTGCTGCTCGAGCTGGTGGAATCCCTGATATCATCCCTGAAGAACAGGTCTGCTCATCTTATTATACGGAATTGAAAATACAGTTAACTGCAAATTCACTGATCTTGCATTGCCATTGCTTTGTCATTGAGCTAAAGAGTTACTGATTTTGATATGTTTAGGAGGGCAAAACGGGGTTCTTATTCAACCCTGGAGATGTGGAAGACTGCGTGACAAAGCTGAAAGCCTTATTGGAGGACAGTGAGAAAAGAGAGATCATAGGAAAAGCGGCAAGAGAAGAGACGGAGAAGTATGATTGGAGAGCAGCAACGACGAAGATACGCAATGAACAGTACGGAGCAGCGATATGGTTCTGGAGGAAGAAGAAAGCTCAGGTTCTGGGACCTATCAATTGGCTGGTTAAACGACTCTTTCCTGTGCCTCCCGAAGTTAACGCCTAGAAGAAGCAATCAATACAAGTGGATTTGGTTGAAATGAAATGTTACTTTGGTTTGGTCTTTATCTACTGGTGGATTTGCTTATGGAAAGCTTGATGGTTGTAACATATGTATGTCTTTTATGCCTTGTCTAATGGTTTTGGACTTTGGCCTTTAGGGAACTTTCGTATCAACTTCTTTGTGTTTGTATAAAAATGGTTAGCAGCTTGTTTAATGTTTGTGTCTTGCTGTTTTTGCTACTAGTAATAATTGTTATTCAAGTCGAAATGATAAAATTCATCTCACTTAATAAAATAACTAAACCCTTCAAATGTCTAAAGTCACAAACATGAAAATGTTAAAAGAAACAAGGGAAACATGGTAGCTCTCTTGTAAAAAGAGTGGACAATAATGTGGATCTTTTGCAGATCAACTTAGGAGGATTAACATTCATTGACTTTCTGTTTCTTCCTCTGGCTTCTTCGAAGTTGGGTTTCACAAACTGGTTCAGGTTTCTTTGCAATCAAATCACCTAAGGCAGTGCTTAAAGCACATGAAGTCACCAGTGAAGCTCTCAACAAATCCACAGCCTGTTGTTTCATAACACAGCTTTTATATCAAGTTCATTCTTACAAAGTGCAAGAGAATCAAAAAGTTGATTAAACTAAAGCATTACATACCTCTGCTTTGCTGATGCTAATTTCTTGAACAACGACATCTTCTGCGTTAGTCTGCAACTTCTTCAGCAAGCAAACAGTGGAACAGGAGCTCATCGGTGTAATGACCAGATCATCAGACACAGTAAACTTTGTCTCTTTCTTCAAGAACCCAGTTTGCTGATCGTTCCCATGGGATTTGGGATCCACCAAAGTCACAGGCACAAGCTTGTCATTACGATGATAAGGAATCTTATTGGCGTCTCTAGTCAAGGCATATTTGTTGAAAGAGGGGTATTGTAAGTAGCGGTAGTAAACCGGTGGTTCGAGAGTGATGATACCAGGCAACTGCACCTTGAAACTATAAAAACAAGGGAGAAGAACGCCTACTTCGGAATCTGGTGCTGGTGCTTTTGTTTCTTCATTAACACGCAAAACCTTGAAGCTTCTGCACAAGTTTGCTAAGCAACCAAGAGTGATGCTGTTGTTTCCAGACATCTCCCATACAGATTCCAATGGTACGGCAAGAAAAGACAAGAGAAGTTCAACAAAATCATCTCCACAGTCTAACAGATAAAATCTTCATATCCTTCTTCCTAACCACTGCAGTTATAGTTAATACCTTCTCTGGTTCAGCTTCATCTTTCTTCTTCTCCATGAATGGCCTTAACGTTTCATAAAACTTTGTCACACCTTGTGGGCTTCCCTTGTTCAAGAAAGTGGCTGTCAAGGGAGCATTTGAGGAGAATATACTCTGCAGCAAAGTCAGTACCTAGTAGATCAAGATCAAGACAGAAACTGTGAGATTTACATGTTATGCGCATGATCTCTTACACACTACAAGTTATGCATGTTACAAGTATAAGGAAAGTAAATGAAGTACCTCTTTGGAACCAATACCAACAACCCTTTCCTCGATCGAGCTTACTAACATCAGCACACCTTAATGATTTAAGCCTTTCCAAGACAAGACCAGTGGACTTAACTGCCACTTCCAAGTCATCAGTTATGATGAATGTGGTAGAGGCACCACCGCTGACAAATACCCCCTTTTGCATCTTATCTTCTGCAGCTTTTGCTTGTGATTCATAAATCTCCTCCTTCATGAAGTTTCCACACCGAGGACATCGAGTAGTGCTGAAGTTACTGCACAACATACAACGCGAGAAACTCGGACACTTAAAGAACCTCTCGTGCTCGGTAGGATTTATGTTGACCTTAAGCCTTTGGCACTGGACATCTCTGACACTCTTGGGATAAAGGAGCATCCGCTTACAGGCTTCATTTTGAAAATTATGAATCCCCATATCCACAAGACTTGTATAAATTAAGGTTGTTAAAACAGCCAACATGATGGGCTTTATTTTTATGCTTGTTAAACAATCTTGCTATTGTACCCATTGGAAGGGTTAGAAAGCTGAAGAGAAGGTCAACAAAATCTGTACCGGCCTCAGCGAAAACAACTTTGTTCTTCTCTTCATCAATGACAAGTCTCAGATAAACCTTTGCTTCCCCAGAACTTTCAGCCATTGTGGCGCTTTTGGAGGGAAGGAGAGAAGAGACAAGAGAGAAATAAGAGGCAAAAGATAACAAAGATGGTAACAACCCTTTGAGTTTCCACTACAGAAACAATTTTTAAAGCTGACATTGAATAACAAAAAAAGAGGCAACCCTTTAAGCTTCCCCATGAGTGCAGACTCGTTAACCAATACGTTCTATTAACTACAGTAGGATGTTTTTGTAGCCTACACTTTAAATTTTAGAAACTCCCCAAAAGCTACTCTCGAGTACAATCCTTTGAACTTCCATTTCACTGCACGCCCAACATCTCGTAAATTACTTCTTTTTAACCATCGTTTATTTGAAAAAAAATTGCATGTGCAAATTATAAATTTTATATGGTTCTCCTAATAAACCTGTGTATGAAACTAAAGTCTAAAGGGAAAAAAATATTAATTTTGCTGCATTTTTTTTCCTTTCAAAAGAAGAAAACAAAAAAAAAAGTCAATGTGAATAGATATAGCAAGCAGTTGAAGTTTTGGGGTTGAACAATTTGAATCTTTGCAGAATATGAACAATCAAATAATAGTGGAAGCTCATGTCTCTGTCTTTGGTCTCTTTGAAGTAGGGTTCAACCTATCTTCCTTTACAAGCAAACTTCTAAAAGCAGAGCTCAAAGCAGAGGATGTCACCAGTGAGGCTCTCAACAGATTCAAAGCATGGTTTTCAAAGTAGAGAGAATCAATCAGATTTTTAACTGGCCAAGAAATAATAATTAAAAAAAAGGGGTTTAGTGAGTTATATATAGCTCAGCATTGCTGATGCTAATTACTTGCACCTCCACATCATCTGCTTGAACCTTCAACTTCTTCAACTAAACTAAACGTTGAGTTACACTTCTTAGGTGTAACCATCAGATCATCTGAACCAGTAAACTTAGTTCCTCTCTTCACAAACCCAGTAGTACCATCTGATTTTGGATTCACCAAGGCACTGACCTAAGGTGGTAATAGTATTGTCGTTACCAGAGACTTCTTCCCATGTATGAAGACAAGAGATAGTCTGTTACGTCATGGCATTTATGAAGACAAGAGATGGTTTCTGCTAAGTTTTGTACACTGTATCCCCCACAAAAAGAGAGACTGGTTCGGTTCAAGCTAATCGAATCAAGTCTTTGAGTATTATTACGTTGAGATCCATCAAGTATTACTTATGCGTGTCTGTGTCCAAGTGATTTAGTGTAAAAATATTGCCGTGTGAAGAGAGAATTTTGTAATACATATGTTAAAAACTACGGAAACATCAAAACATTACTTTAAACTAAGGATTCAGAACATTTGATGAACCTTCTTAGCTACTACACGCCCCTCTGTCATTCTCATTACTCATGCTTCGTTTGTCTATCTACTTAATTTAATTATTTTTCTAAATGTTAGTAGCAATTTTGTATTCTTGTCAACAGCTAGAAACGTTTTGTCTTCTTGTCAACGGCTAGAAACATGGGTAATGGTAACATTAAGAAATTACTAGGTACTTTGTTATATTTTAATATTTTCTTTTTAAAAACGTTTTTGTATTATTATTTTAATTGAATTGCGTGAGTTTATATTTAATTAATAATATATTTGTACTTTTCTTAATTTATCACTGAAAAACTCATGAAAATAAATCAACTAAATATCATTAAACTTTGTAATACCTAAACTTTTGTATTATCCAATTTCATACCTAAATAAATTATTTATTTATTTTAATACACATAATTTTACAATTGTACTCATTTTATATCCAAATTATTTATAAGTTCAAATGAAAATTAAAAAACCTTCAAAACTCACAAAAACAAATCTTAAAATTTATATTTGCGTGAGTTCTCTGCTATTCTCGGAGGCAACTCCTCCAATGCCCTCAAATGTCAAAAGGTAATCTCCTATGCCCTCCTAAAGTCCCCTATGCCCTCTTTTCATTAAATCAC